>JAMRYI010000175.1:0-259662 GCA_029231635.1 Ditylenchus weischeri
GGTACCCAAACCACGTTTATGGGGCTCGAACCACCAGCGGGTGCCCAAACCACGTATAGTGCAGAACCACCAGCGGAGTACCCAAACCACGTTTATGGGGCTCGAACCACCAGCGGGTACCCAAACCACGTTTATGGGGCTCGAACCACCAGCGGGTACCCAAACCACGTTTATGGGGCTCGAACCACCAGCAGGTACCCAAACCACGTTTATGGGGCTCGAACCACCAGCGGGTGCCCAAACCGTTTATGGGGCTCGAACCACCAGCGGGTGCCAAACCACGTTTATGGGGCTCAGAACCACCAGCGGGTGCCCAAACCACGTATATGGTGCCCGAACCACCAGCGGGTGCCCAAACCACGTTTATGGGGCTCGAACCACCAGCGGGTGCCCAAACCGCATATGGTGCCCGAACCACCAGCGGGTACCCAAACCACGTTTATGGGGCTCGAACCACCAGCGGGTACCCAAACCACGTTTACGGGGCTCGAACCACCAGCGGGTACCCAAACCACGTTTATGGGGCTCGAACCACCAGCGGGTACCCAAGCCACGTTTATGGGGCTCGAACCACCAGCGGGTACCCAAACCACGTTTATGGGGCTCGAACCACCAGCGGGTGCCCAAACCACGTTTGGGGCTCGAACCACCAGCGGGTGCCCAAACCACGTTTATGGGGGCTCGAACCACCAGCGGGTGCCCAAACCACGTTTATGGGGCTCGAACCACCAGCGGGTGCCCAAACCACGTTTGGGGCTCGAACCACCAGCGGGTACCCAAACCACGTATATGGTGCCCGAACCACCAGCGGGTACCCAAACCACGTTTATGGGGCTCGAACCACCAGCGGGTACCCAAACCACGTTTATGGGGCTCGAACCACCAGCGGGTACCCAAACCACGTATATGGTGCCCGAACCACCAGCGGGTACCCAAACCACGTTTATGGGGCTCGAACCACCAGCGGGTACCCAAACCACGTTTATGGGGCTCGAACCACCAGCGGGTACCCAAACCACGTATATGGTGCCCGAACCACCAGCGGGTGCCCAAACCACGTTTATGGGGCTCGAACCACCAGCGGGTACCCAAACCACGTATATGGTGCCCGAACCACCAGCAGGTGCCCAAACCACGTTTATGGGGCTCGAACCACCAGCGGGTACCCAAACCACGTTTATGGGGCTCGAACCACCAGCGGGTACCCAAACCACGTATATGGTGCCCGAACCACCAGCGGGTACCCAAACCACGTTTATGGGGCTCGAACCACCAGCGGGTACCCAAACCACGTATATGGTGCCCGAACCACCAGCGGGTACTCCTTCCCCGTTTACTATAGCGCTGGATCTGTCTGTCTGTAGTATATCACAAAAAAAGATTAGGGGTGTTCCGTTAATCAGATAGTGGGGGATATACCTATTTTTATGAATGAAGTCATAGCCCCTTATTGAAATTTCGAAATAACTGTACTATACAAATAACTGTACTGTACTTTACTATAGAGGCGCCGATAGGCGTCTGTGGTCCCTAGTAACTAAATAGTTTTGCCATTTAAAAAGCAAAACTTCGATATAGTGGTACTCTAATTTTTAAAAGAGGCCACTATATCGAGGTTTTGCTTTTCAAATGGAAAAAATACTTAGGTGTTAGAAAACGATCGGCGAAATCGGAATCCTTACTATATTTGGGACCAGACTGTCATAACAGAACTAGCACAAATCTGTAAAAATTTATTTAAAAAAAGTGTCAGACCCTGAGCGGGAACCAACTTGAGGTGGGGGCCACTATATCGAGGTTTGACTATGTATTGATTCTTTGTTATTTTTTAATACATTCTTACAATTCCGTTAATTTATTTCAATTGATTTTATAATTTAAATTAATTAAAGATGTTATTATGAAAATAAAACAATACTATCAGCCAAACACCGCTAATTATCTTTTTGTAGCAATTTATGTATTTTCACTAATTTACATTAACATTTCCCATCAACTGTTTTCTGTTGTTTTTATAACAATGTCTAAAATTTTTCTTCATTTTATTTTAATATATTTGCTTATAATATTTTATTTGATGGCAATACATACAAAATTGCTCCAAAAAAGTGAAATTGACTAATAATTTAATAAAATATAAATGTAACTTTTTAGAGCTAGTGAAAAGCGAATTCAACAAGCCTAGCAACTTCAAGCAATTAACCAAACCATTCAAATACTTTAAAACGACTCGGAAAAGAAGAAAAACAACCACAGCCGACAACAAGGATCCGGAAAAGATTTCAACTAAAAGTAGACGTCCTAAATTTACACGAGTCTCCAGAAAAGTGACATGGAAAGATATTCGTCCAAACGAGAAACGTCCCGCAGGCATAAATAAATGTGTAACCAAAAGGTGCAGAAATGCTAGCCATTGTAGACGAGGAAAACCAGTAGATACAAAGAACAAACATATATGCAATTTTTGCAATATTACTTTAAGGTTATGTACACCTTATAAAGGACACGGTAAACATTTTCAACAATTTGGCTCTTTATTAGCTTGCACGCTGTAAAATCTACGCCTTAGTTTTTTAGAGCTAGGTTTGTATTACAGTCGAGTCACGATGACCCAGTACCCCTAAGGAGGTCCTTCTAGTGCCGGGTTATGAGGGTGGTTGTGTCTAAACTTTTGCTCCTACATTACACTTGTTTTGGATCATATTTGATATTGATATCTTATACAGTTTACTCGTGATATAGTGCAGTCGCTGGGGTGCCGAAAACCCGCACTATATCGAGAGTCAACTTATATCGAGAATGGACTGTAGTTATATAGAGAGTTAACTGTATGGCACGAGTTTACTTATAACAAGAGTTGACTATAGAGCGAAAGTTGACTGTGTAGCGAGAGTTAACTGTATGGCACGAGTTTACTTATAACAAGAGTTGACTATAGAGCGAAAGTTGACTGTGTAGCGAGTTAACTGTATGGCACGAGTTTACTTATAACAAGAGTTGACTATAGAGCGAAAGTTGACTGTGTAGCGAGTTAACTGTATGGCGAGTTTACTTATGACAAGAGTTGACTATAGAGCGAAAGTTGACTGTGTAGCGAGAGTTAACTGTATGGCGAGAGTTTACTTATGACAAGAGTTGACTATAGAGCGAAAGTTGACTGTGTAGCGAGAGTTAACTGTATGGCGAGAGTTTACTTATGACAAGAGTTGACTATAGAGCGAAAGTTGACTGTGTAGCGAGTTAACTGTATGAGAGTTTACTTATGACAAGAGTTGACTATAGAGCGAAAGTTGACTGTGTAGAGAGTTAACTGTATGGCGAGTTTACTTATGACAAGAGTTGACTATAGAGCGAAAGTTGACTGTGTAGCGAGAGTTAACTGTATGGCGAGTTTACTTATGACAAGTTGACTATAGAGCGAAAGTTGACTGTGTAGCGAGAGTTAACTGTATGGCGAGTTTACTTATGACAAGAGTTGACTATAGAGCGAAAGTTGACTGTGTAGCGAGAGTTAACTGTATGGCGAGTTTACTTATGACAAGAGTTGACTATAGAGCGAAAGTTGACTGTGTAGCGAGAGTTAACTGTATGGCGAGTTTACTTATGACAGAGAGTTGACTATAGAGCGAAAGTTGACTGTGTAGCGAGTTAACTGTATGGCGAGTTTACTTATGACAAGAGTTGACTATAGAGCGAAAGTTGACTGTGTAGCGAGTTAACTGTATGGCGAGTTTACTTATGACAAGAGTTGACTATAGAGCGAAAGTTGACTGTGTAGCGAGAGTTAACTGTATGGCGAGAGTTTACTTATGACAAGAGTTGACTATAGAGCGAAAGTTGACTGTGTAGCGAGTTAACTGTATGGCGAGTTTACTTATGACAAGAGTTGACTATAGAGCGAAAGTTGACTGTGTAGCGAGTTAACTGTATGGCGAGTTTACTTATGACAAGAGTTGACTATAGAGCGAAAGTTGACTGTGTAGCGAGAGTTAACTATATGGCGAGAGTTTACTTATAACAAGAGTTGACTAAGTTGACTTGTATACCATACCAATTGTTAACGGTATTGTATTGAAATATGACAGTAATGCGTGGCAAGACTTGAGCAATAAGGTATGTGACAGATGATTCTAGGATTGAGATTATGGGCAGAAACTTTTACAGACAACATATTTTGCACACAATTTGCACACCAAGACAAGCACCCCAATAATTGCGTCGCAGGAATAACGACTGTTAGGTGAGAATGCGATACTTGAACTGCAAGATTCGTGCCGCATTTTTTGTACTGCAAGATTTGCGACGCAAGATTTTTAATGGGTAAAATTGCAGGGTTTTTCAAAAACAATCGGCAAAATCAGATTCCTTGCGATTTTTTAGACCAGACTTACACTGTATGGAACTGGCAAAAGCCTTCAAAATTAAGAAAATCAAAGATGAAGCACAAATCTTGCGTCCGAAATCTTGCATTTCAAATTTTACAGTCTCTCGTTCAACAATCGTAAAACTTGCGGCGCATTTTTCGCGTCGCATTTTTTGGTTTGCAAATCGTGAGGTGCAAATCTTGCAATACATAAGGATGCAGCGTAAATCTTCGGGTGCATTTCTTGCAGTTTAAATTTCACAATTTCTCAAATTGCGTTATAAAATCATATGATCTTAAATCTTATTGCTCAACTATTGCCACACCGACAGTCACTTTATATCGAGAGTTGACTGTACTACTTTTAAAAGTGGGCAGAAACTTAAAGGGGTGGGATATTTACTGCTACTTCATGACATTGATTTATATCACGTTAAAAACGACTATTTGGACTCCCGCCTTTCTATTTTCTGCATCTAATAGGTCATGAGGACCTTCGATTTTTTAAAAAGGGATTAGAATAGTCGAATCACCCGATGCAGGCAGCAAATATAAAGCGCGAGTCTAAAATGTCATTTTAAAGGGACACGGAAGTTTCCCCTCAAGGACGTTTCCCCTCAAAGGGACGTTTCCCCTCAAAGAGACGTTTCCCCTCAAAGAGACGTGTCCTCTCAAAATAAAACATTTTTTTGAATTCGTGCCTTTTACATTTTTATTTTCGTGCTGGAGTATTTATTACGCCTTCGTTCCGGTATTTTTTTGTTGCACTTCGAATGCAATGGGGTTTATTTTTCAGAACTACAGCAAGTCAAAGAAAGGCAAAGACATTCTCTCTCCCGGCGGCATTGAAATCTGGTGGTGCAAGAACTACAAGACGAAATCTTACTTGGAATGCTCGAAGGTCGATGAAACAGGGTGCAAGTCAAGAGTCCATACGATCACTGCTACTGGAATGATGGTCGACGGCTACAAGATCGGCAAGCACAACCATGGGAAGTCAGCAATCACAGAACCGCATCGTCAACTCAAGAATGCCATCAAGGAAAGGGCTGGAACATCAATGGAGGTTCGCCAAAGTTTAATTCAAGTTAAATTATGTTTATCTTTTAGAAGCCTTCGCAAATATTCAACTCCATGCTGTTAGGCGTTCCAGAGGCACTGCTGGCGAGAATCGACAAGAGCGCAACAAGAAAAGTCGTCCAGAGGAAAAGAAAGCGAACCAATTTGTCTGCCGCTATGAATTTCAACTTCCCATTTCTCGATGCTCAGAAGAAATATCGCTTTGGTCAAAACGAAGAAGAGTTGTTGCTGCTTGGTGATGAAATGCCGGTAACTGGCAAAAGGTAACATTCTTCTGAATCAATAGTCTTCATTGTGTTTATTTTAGAATCCTCCTGTTTGGTCGAGCAAGCTTCAAAACGTGGTCTGGACGAATGAAAGTTATCTTTATGGATGGGACCTTCAAAATTACTCCTCAGCCATTCGAACAAGTTTGTATTCATTTAATCGATTTGTCAATAAATAAATGCTTCAGGTCTTGTAGACCTTCATCACGGGGGTGTTGGGCAAGCGACCAAAAGGAAAGCGCAACAAGTATCAGCAAACATGCCCGTGCGTTCTAAATGTCCCCCGCCAATTCAAAAATTTTTCGCTAATCACTAAACTTCTGTACAGATTTTTCAGCTTGGTTTCTAACAAAACAAAGCCTAGAATTTAGTTTTGGGTAAAGTTTGGTTAGAAACCAAGATGAAAAATCCGTACAGAAGTTTAATGATTAGGCTTAGGCTTTGAATTGGCGGGGACAATCGTGGACGTAGACGGGCATGGTCCTTTAAATTAAAAATATACTGAATTTTTTGTTGTCTCGAAAAAATTGAAAATTTGAAAGTAAGTTCGATTTAGAAAAAAGTTTGTATGCAAATCGATCACCCTAAACACGAATCCGTTGTCAGAATTTTGTTTTGCCGAACCAAGACACTTAAGACCCTGATAAGTTTTAAAAAAATTTAGCTGGAAGAAGAACATGTGAAAAGACTGGAAAATGTGCTAAAGGCTTTAAATGTACAAAAAAGACAAGAGGTTCGAAAGACCGGATGCTTGGACGCCAAAATGTGCAGGAATGTCAGAGAAGTAACAAGAACTACTTGAGCTTAATCTCATAAAGATTCTAAAATTTTATTAGCTCCTGTGCGCAATTGCCCTTATTCTAACAACATAATTCCTCATCCTCAGTGCAATGATGGTAAAATATTTTGAGAAAAGTCCTGTTTTGTGTTAAAAATGGAAATCGGTTCATAAAACCTACCGTACTTCGTTTAATTATAGCCAGTAGGCAGAGTTTTTTTACAAGATTTATCCTTTTTTCGGGACTCCAAATCTTTTTAGTGCTAAAAGAGCAATAAGCACTAGATAAAATAGCAAATTTTTGAAAAATACATTAAAATTAACTTATTTTGAGCAAATGTCTTTATTTGCGAAACTTTAAGATCATAACCCTGCCCATGGGTGATAACTTCTAAATGTTCAAATTTGGCATCACAAAATTTGTTACCAGTAAATTGGGTTATTCACAAAGTTCATAGCCCACCTATAACTCAACACTGCAAATATGATATTTATGTCTAATGATATTTATTCATGTTTACTATGTTTGCCGTTATTTGGGATTTGGGATTTGAGAAAAAAAATTTTCGAAATTGCCTCCCCCCTCACCTTTTAAATTTTTTTGAATTCCAGCCAAATTTTTAAATTCAAATTCTTCCTTTTACGACTTATATATTGACTTCAATATAACCTTGCCGTCATTATAAATTACTGCAAGGTTTTATTTGAGTCAAAAAAAAGAAAAATTTGTATTTGAAAATTCGGCGGATACTCAAACAATTTTCATAGGTAAAGGGGTCCAAGGCAAAATTTCGGCAAAATTTTTGGTTTTCCTCAAATCTGATGATGGCAAACATAGTAAACATGAAAAAATATTATTAGACATAAATATCAGATTTTCAATGTAGTTGGTAAAAAATTGAGTTATAGGGGGGCTACGGACTTTGTGAATAACCTAATATATCGCGCAGCTAGTTGTGTATTTTGACTATTCGCGTATGTTTCTTGAAAAAATCGTCGATGCATGCTAAAAGGGCAATAAGCACTACATATAAAGTTGCTACGGTTAGTTGTTTATGATTTAGCAATTACTGGCCAAATTGTAAAGAAATTTATTAAATCGCCTTCAGCGCCGTATAGTTGAAAATAACTTTCGTCTTTCTAACTTTTTCCCTCTTTCTAAAACAGCATCTAGAGAGGGGTTGAAAAATAAATCACAAGGGTGAGAACTTACAATAAATACGATAACCAAAACTTAAAAGTCCACATGTGTTCTTTGAAATAGATTACCGTAGTTATTCTAATAGAAGGCCAGTCTCTATTAGAAGGCCAGTCTCTATTAGAAGGCCAGTCTCTATTAGAAGGCCAGTCTCTATTAGAAGGCCAGTCTCTATTAGAAGGCCAGTCTCTATTAGAAGGCCAGTCTCTATTAGAAGGCCAGTCTCTATTAGAAGTCTCTATTAGAAGGCCAGTCTCTATTAGAAGGCCAGTCTCTGAAGGCCATGACCTTCTATTAGAACAAATACGGTATTAGAAATATTTAGCTCGCGGATCCTGTGATCGTATTGAACAAGGCATGCGATGTAGCTTTGGATGTTGTCGTAAACACTCTCGCATTGATAAAAACAAACAGCTAAATTATTGTTTAAGTTAGATCTGGTGAGCCAAGCCTGTGCCCCTACCTACCACTTGTTATTCGACCACAATGCGGACCTGGCCAAAAATGTCCTAGATATTACAGCTGTACTAAGGGCTGTTGCCGTAATTTTTTTAAATAATAAAATTTATAATAATAATTTCATTGTTAAAAACCATCGCTAATACAGTGAAACTTTTATACAGGGTGTCTCTTTTAAAAATTATAATTGTTTTAGTCTGTAAATTTTTTCATATCTAGACACATTTAAGAACACTTATTCTAGTTTAGCCTTACAATTAAAGGGGCATGCTCGCCACCGACGGGAATATTTCCAAAGGCGGGTAGCAAGTAGGGTTGGCTAATGGAGATATCTCCAGACAAAACCTCCGATAACTTAAAATCGGAGATGTTCTTTTTAATGCGTATAGAGGCACCTTTCTGTTGAAAAACATGGTAAGACAGCCAAAATAGTCCAAAATTTACTATTTTAACCTTTTGCCATAAAAGTGTCCCTTTTCATTCTCTTCCCCTCCCAATACAGCCCTAAATCTTTTTAAAATATTTTAGCGAAAAAAAAACAATTTATTTTCTAGATTTTTTACCTTGGGGAACCAAGGCAAACCGAAAAAAATTTCGATTTTTCAAAACCCAAAATGTTTCCGTGCCGTTTCAGAGCACGACAATCAATATGAGACGGGTTCTTTCCACTTGAGGAAAAGTAAATTTTGGAGAGAAGGCAAATTCTACACTATTAACAAACACGCAAATCTCCTCAAGCCGCCCAAAAACGAACAACAAGCGGAAAAAACTGAAAAAGTGGAAGAACCATTTGAAGAACATGTTGAAGAAACTTTTGATTATGATGACCATGATTTGTTTATGGGTGATTATGATTGATATTGTTATGATTTATGTTCTCTGTGCCAGAAAGGTTGAAGTTCCAAATTTGGAAAATCTCCGAAAACCTCCGGAAAATTAGAAAATCGCCAGTTATATCTCCGGAGTTATATCTCCGACTTAGAAAATCTCCGGAGATATCCCAACCCTACTACCAAGTTAATTCAAAAATAATTATTTTAAAGTGCCAATTCTGTTGAGTTTTCTGCAGGCTATAGGTAATGAAAAACATTCTCATAATTAGGCAATATAGATGGCTCAATGGGTAAGGGAACGTCCATAAATTATGTCACGCTGACAGGGGGTGGGGGTCCCAGCCCAATCTGACAAATCTGACAGAGGGGTGGGGGTAAATGGTCTTTTTCTGACAGGAATGTCAGATTTCACAGAAAATTTTCTTGAATAGTTTAAATCAGTTTTGAAAATTTTGACCTAATTTTTTGTGTATTATATAAAAAATAAATGTATTTATAGCAAAATAAGATTAAAACATATAGTCCATATTTTATTATGGCTCATATTTTAAGTTTTCCATTTCTAATTCTTGATAGTTTTCTTGAAGGGCTCGCACTTGCCTCATTTCCTCAGCCAATGACGGTTTCTTCAGGATCCTGGAAATCCATGAAATCCATTTCAAATTCTTGGCAAGCCTTTTCATGTGCATTTTCCGTTTGACGCTAGACATATAAAGCCGACAATGCTTACACATCATTTTCTCGTACTTGTCTTTCATAGTTGGGCAGTACTGATCAAAGCAAATGGGTTCAGAAAAGCAGCTGCTGAGTGCAGTCTGTCTGCCAAATCTCCAAATTCAGGTTTTCATCACCCTCTTCAGCTACTCTTGGTCCTCTTGCGTCAAAAACACATGGGATAGGCGCAGGAGAAATGATGGTAGGAAATTTGGAAGTTTGCGCATCGGTAACCTCCACAGCACCAGTCTTTTCCGCATTTTCGGATCTGCAGTGTGTAACGACTTTGGCGGACATGCTCTGTGAGCCAATGTTCTCCAGGAAGAGATGGCAATTCCGCGGCATCTTTTTCGATGTACTGTGCAAAAACTTGGTGGCCATTGATTGTCTAGACGTATTTTCAAATATTCCAGGTTAAATTTTTATACTAAAAATTACGATTTCTGACCAAACGTCAGAAAGTATTTCTGCCGCAGCTTTAAAGTTCCGCCTTTCTAATTCTCCATTAATGGTTTGCCTGAAGAATCAAGGTGAGTCCCAAATGTGGCGACTGGTAGTACAACACCGGATAGATGCTTTGAAAGCGGTGCCATTCTTCTTTCCACTGGATTGTATGCCGAAAAGCCAGGAGAATTTGTAAAAACTGCCAAATAATCTAGTTTCAATTCCTAAAAATCTTAGATTATTGTGATTTTAAAATGTTGCATTGTAAACCCTGAAAATCAATGTCCAAGCTGCTAAAGGTTTCTCAAAACGTGGAGACTCGTCTGGCCCACCATCAACGTTGACAAGAACAATTGGTTTGACGAGCCCATCATCTCCTAACGCAAAGTCAAAGTCCTAAATTGAACCAATACCTGAAGCTCCGAAAGTTGGATATCCTTTCGGCGAATGAAATGGTCTCAAGCATCAAAAAAACAAGGCCTTAGAAAAAGAAGAGGCGAATGAGTGAGTCAAGACCAAGCTAACACATATTTACGAAAAAACTATTTTGTATGCTATTGAAATTTCAGTATGCAACTATAATATAAAAATACCTTTTGAAAACAATTTTGTGAATTTTCTGAATGATTGTTGAGTTCTTAGATTATTAAACATTATATACAATGTGAAATTTGGAAGTCTAAAGTTGTGTCAGAAAACTGTCAGATTTTAATAAGGGGGAGGGGTTGCGGCCCATTCTGACATTTTCTGACAGGGGGTGGGGGTCCCAAAACCGGGCTGTCAGTCTGACATAATTTATGGACGTTCCCTAAGCAGCGGCAGACTGTGACAGTCTGTTGTCGGTTCGATTCCGATTGGGAGCATTAATTTTCCACGACTTTTACTCAAATGCGTAATTTTAATTCTCGTTTGAATTTCACTGGTACCCGCCTTTTAAAATATTTCCATCGGCGGCGAGCATGCCCCTTGGGTTTTTTGGGAAAAAATTTCCTTGTAAAAAATCATTTTAAAAAATACGGTTATTTTTAACAAGGTGATACCTATTTTGATTTAAATTTTGATTTACCACTAAGGGGCGGTGAATACAGGAGGGGGCGCTTATTTTTCAATCAACAAAATATCCGCAACATAAATTCCAATCCGTCATAACAATTTATCCCAAACCCCGTAGCAACAAAACAAATTCAAAACAAACACAATTTTCTCTCAATCGAATCATCGCTGTTGTAGCCATTCCCCTTGTCTTGCTCGGGATTATGATGCTGTGAATCCTCTGCTTGCGTAATTCCTCCTTGGTCGAGTCGGAAAGATGGCAGCGAAACGAGTCCATTACGAGTAGACTGCTCCCGAACATCGAAGATCCGAACGTGCGCTGTAGGTAGTCCACCGTCAAGTCGTCGTCCGAGAGTTGCAGTTTATCCTTGAATCGCTCGACCACCATCTTGTCGGAACGCTTGCGTGGAAGGAGAACTAGGGCTTGCATTTGAATCCATCGGAGCGACCAGTCAACATCACGGTTACTCTCATCTTGTCATGGCCTGTGGTTAGAACGGAGACCTAAACAAATAAAATTTAGAAACCAACAATTCACTAAAAACAAAAATACCCCACCTCTTTGGCGCCGCTCTCCTCAATGCATTTGCCACCGGATGGTTCAAGCCAAACCGCTGTCTCGTCCGCCCCGTAGATGCACTAGTATTTAAAATAACGAAAAATAGAAGATGCAACAAATTTTGAAAACAAAAGCAAACCTGTCCTTCTTCCTCAGGCTGGAGACGTAAACGATGAAATTAGCAATCTTTTCGGCGTAGTCGATCGGCGGCTTCTGGCAGACGGTAGTGGGGACAGGCAAATGCAGGGGGCAGCAATTACAGGAAATACGGTACTTCCAATAAAATTTCCCAGCAAATAGTCAGTTAGAATTGACATTTGTCTTGCGAAGACATCGGGGTAAGGCGAACAAACGGAACTAAATCACTCGTAGTCTGGATCTTTAGTTCTCCATGTTGCTCGTTTCGTTGTTCTCTGATGTCAAAGCAAGCTCCCAGCCCACGTGAGTTCATTTACCCTTATAGTATCTTACTGAGTAAAATGCCCAGCTCTTGTAGTAATATATCCAGTTTTGAGTCTAGTGCTCCTTCCAGTTTGTCAAGTCTTAGTGATTCATCCAGAATTACATTAGGTCTTGAGCTTACTGCTCCTTCCAGCTTTTCTAGTGACATACTCAGATTGATTTATTGGTAGCACTTGATTCATTCTGTGATGCTAGTGACTTCCCAGATGAGTGGATTTCAGGTGACTAGTCGCTTTTCGGAAAGGACTTCCCAGAAGTATTACCTTAGACAGTAGGTCTCCTAGTGTGGAGGTCTTCCCAGACAGTGCTATCTCTCAGGTTAGTGTGAACGTGTCCCACATGGTTTCGCATACCGCCTACAGTCACGCTCTCTCCACTGTGCCGGTAAATAGGGAACTACCTTGCGCAGTCTCAGAGTGAAGCCCGAAAACTATCAATCATTTACCCAGTATCGTACCATTACCCAACCTTGTGCAGGGTGTCCAGAAATTACGCGCATATTTATCGATTTTTTAATTTTGTATGTTATGCGTGCCCATTTTTTATTTATTTATGCTGTCTGAATTGTTTACCGTGAGTTTTCTATTATTTCTAGGATAGTTCTTCAATGCTTTTACCATTCAGATCATAGCCGCCGACAGCAAGAATTTAGAATATTCAAAGTTCAAACTTGGGTCAGAAGAAATTTGAATCATCGTTAGTGGGTGTTTTGAGCAGTTTTTGGTTTTTCGTCGAGCTTTATCATTTATTTACTTCTTTTTTTGAGTGTTGTTTAGTTTATTACCTACAAACCCACATTTCTGGAGATTTCCGCGGGTAAGGGTCCCGATAACGGAAAGCGACCGGGCAAAGGGCTACGTACACAATTTTTTTTTCAATGTGCGCGTAATTTCACCCTCTACTTATATGTAACCAGTTGTCAATATAGTCATTATCTGAAACTTGCGAGGCGAGTTTTAGAAAATTTGTGAGTTGCAAGAAACTCGCATGCCTTAAATGGAAGAAACTTGCAAGTTTGCAACAAAACCAGTAAAGCCGCCGTTTCAATGACATTCTTAGTTGAAAACACCCATTTCATAACATTTTTTTATTGATCACACTGACACAAGTTCAGACAACACAAAATGAATCAATAAATAAAGTTAACATCGTGAAGAGCACGATTCAAAAAGATTAGTTGCTCCGCATTGAATGAATCCAGCTGATTGCGCTTGTAATGGAACATGTCTCTGGCATGGCTGAAAAGTTGCTCGCTTGGCTGAGATGTAGATGGCGCGGAGAGAAATCGTAAAGCTGCCACGGAAAGTATTGGAAAACGCACCACATTCTTCATCCAATAGACAAGCGGATCCGAATCCAGAGACACAGTCTTCTCTAAATTGTACAAAACCATCTCCTGAAATAATTAATCAATTAATCAAACACAGCCATCAATCGTTTTACAAACACTTACAATCTCTAGATTTTGCATCCAAGTAGTGGTCGGGCGTGACTCGTTATCTTCTTTGTTGATATTCAGATGATGCGCAAAAAGGCTTCTTGGTTTTTTTTGCAACAGGCTCTTCCACAACTGGTGCAACATCCGATGATTTGTCCAAAGCTTCCTCCACCAGCTGAAATTCATTTGTGAGCCATTGCTTGACCGGGTGAAGAAATTCATTGGTGTTTTGTACGCATCAGTCTTTGAATCGAAGATCGACAAAGTAAAAAAAAACCAACCCGTAGTTCTGAAAAGCAGTTAATTAAGTCAAACTATCTAAATAAAAGCGATAGAAAAACTTACATTTCATATTCCAACATCTCAAATCTTGATTGAATCTTCGCCACCAAAAGTTTCTTCTCATCTCGTACATCCGACACACCGACTTCATTAACTTCCTTCAACAACATTTGCAACGTAGCAATTTGCAGACCAAGATGATAATCTTCCTTGCACACATCCCTTGTGAAAGCGTCCGCCGGCTCCAGGAGACTAACCAGTTGCTTGAGAAGGCGCTATTTACTTCCACTGAGAGCTTAGAGTGTAGGTTCATGACGGCCGAAGTAGATTTCAAATGCTCTTCTTTGCTGGATGAGGCGCTCTGCCATGGTCAACGTATAATTCCATCGGGTGCATAGGGTGTTCGACACTTTGAAAGGCATTCTTCAATCAATGGTTTCCAGAAGAGATGGTTGACTTGACGGCCAGATTGAGCTCATGAGCCGCACTGTCAGCGTGTCCAAATGACTCTAAACAAAAAAATTAAAACAAAAATTATAGCAAGATTGAAAAATCACCTGCAAAAGCCTTTTTCATATTAGCAGCTCCATCCCTTAGAAATACGTGACACTTGCTCTTTGAAATGTTCCATTTTTCCAAGATCTTCTTAATGGCATTGTTGATGTTTTCTCCGGTATGGCTCCCTGGCAGTTCTCGAATTGCAAGCACCAACTTCATCCTCTTCCACTGTCGGTCTATCCCGTGTGACGTCAGGCTGAAATAAATACAAAAAAGGAAATGTAGAACACGCAAACATGAAAAGTACCTGATGAAGGCATGTCCAGATTGCGCAATCCAGATATCCGTTGTAAAATAGAGCCAATCACACCTTTCCAACTTCGACTTGATCAGATTAACGACAGCTTCATATGCGCGAGGAAGAACATACTCAGAGTAATGGCGGCGATTCCTCAGCTTCTCGGTGAAATTTGTGCTGCCGAAGACAATGACGAACGAACGGCTTTCGATGGAGTTGAACGGCACACAGTTCTCAGCCACATAGCGAATTACTTTCTTGTCTAGCAAACTCAATCCACCTAAGATAGATGTACAGTTTTGCCAAACTGTACATGTCTTCTAGTTTTTTGAATTTCTGCTGGTAATCCTCATGCTGTTTCAGATGCCGAACGAGAGTAAGAACGCTTCTTTCGACCATTTTTAGCTCAAATGTCTTGGCTTTATGAACCTGACACACTTTGCAAACCACCATCTCTGCCCGATTCAGTTAGCTTCCTTTCGTAAAAGTCGGGGCACTTATGCCGTTGGGAGCCCCCCCCCTATTTTGGCATTTATGAACAAACTGTATATTTTTATTTGTATTTAACAGGGTACAATTTAGCAACATGGGACCATAAATAAAACATTACATCAGGACCCTTAAACTTCTTCTTCCAAACATATTCAGAAATATAGAAACATTCGCAAGTGCGCTTAGAGTGCAAAGTTTCATATGCTGAAGCCATTCGATGATTCTTCATTTGTCCACTTCAATTTTTGTACAATTTTTTAGAGTTGTGTTTCGAAGCTCTTCCATTGCCAATATTGTATCTAGTAACAAAAAAGTTATAGACGAACACAATAAACACACATGTTAAAAAGTGCCAAAATAGGGGGTCCCAACGGCATAAGGGAACGTCCATAAATTATGTCACGCTGACAGGGGGTGGGGGTCCCAGCCCAATCTGACAAAATCTGACAGAGGGGTGGGGTAAATGGTCTTTTCTGACAGGAATGTCAGATTTCACAGAAAATTTTCTTGAATAGTTTAAATCAGTTTTGAAAATTTTGACCTAATTTTTGTGTATTTGTTTATCTGTTTTGCGCGCTATATAAAAAATAAATGTATTTATAGCAAAATAAGATTAAAACATATAGTCCATATTTTATTATGGCTCATATTTTAAGTTTTCCATTTCTAATTCTTGATAGTTTTCTTGAAGGGCTCGCACTTGCCTCATTTCCTCAGCCAATGACGGTTTCTTCAGGATCCTGGAAATCCATGAAATCCATTTCAAATTCTTGGCAAGCCTTTTCATGTGCATTTTCCGTTTGACGCTAGACATATAAAGCCGACAATGCTTACACATCATTTTCTCGTACTTGTCTTTCATAGTTGGGCAGTACTGATCAAAGCAATGGGTTCAGAAAAGCAGCTGCTGAGTGCAGTCTGTCTGCCAAATCTCCAAATTCAGGTTTTCATCACCCTCTTCAGCTACTCTTGGTCCTCTTGCGTCAAAAACACATGGGATAGGCGCAGGAGAAATGATGGTAGGAAATTTGGAAGTTTTGCGCATCGGTAACCTCCACAGCACCAGTCTTTTCCGCATTTTCGGATCTGCAGTGTGTAACGACTTTGGCGGACATGCTCTGTGAGCCAATGTTCTCCAGGAAGAGATGGCAATTCCGCGGCATCTTTTCGATGTACTGTGCAAAAACTTGGTGGCCATTGATTGTCTAGACGTATTTTCAAATATTCCAGGTTAAATTTTTATACTAAAATTACGATTTCTGACCAAACGTCAGAAAGTATTTCTGCCGCAGCTTTAAAGTTCCGCCTTTCTAATTCTCCATTAATGGTTTTGCCTGAAGAATCAAGGTGAGTCCCAAATGTGGCGACTGGTAGTACAACACCGGATAGATGCTTTGAAAGCGGTGCCATTCTTCTTTCCACTGGATTGTATGCCGAAAAGCCAGGAGAATTTGTAAAAACTGCCAAATAATCTAGTTTCAATTCCTAAAAATCTTAGATTATTGTGATTTTAAAATGTTGCATTGTAAACCCTGAAAATCAATGTCCAAGCTGCTAAAGGTTTCTCAAAACGTGGAGACTCGTCTGGCCCACCATCAACGTTGACAAGAACAATTGGTTTGACAGGCCCATCATCTCTAACGCAAAGTCAAAGTCCTAAATTGAACCAATACCTGAAGCTCCGAAAGTTGGATATCCTTTCGGCGAATGAAATGGTCTCAAGCATCAAAAAAAACAAGGCCTTAGAAAAAGAAGAGGCGAATGAGTGAGTCAAGACCAAGCTAACACATATTTACGAAAAAACTATTTTGTATGCTATTGAAATTTCAGTATGCAACTATAATATAAAAATACCTTTTGAAAACAATTTTGTGAATTTTCTGAATGATTGTTGAGTTCTTAGATTATTAAACATTATATACAATGTGAAATTTGGAAGTCTAAAGTTGTGTCAGAAAACTGTCAGATTTTAATAAGGGGGGGAAGGGGGTTGCGGCCCATTCTGACATTTTCTGACAGGGGGGGTTGGGGGTCCCCAAAACCGGGCTGTCAGTCTGACATAATTTATGGACGTTCCCTAAGTGCCAAAGTCGGTTTTCCAAACGTTACACATGGAAATTTTTTTCTCAAAAAACTAAAAAAATTAATTTTCAATCGTAAGGCAAAGGCTTTGAAACCACTTTTAAACTAAATTCTTAAATGTGTCTGGATAAGGAAAAAAATCTGTGTCAAATAATTTTAAAAAGGCCACGACTTGAATAATTTTAAAATAATTTTTATAGAACCTAGAAGGGATACGCCTCCACACTACAAGGAGATTTATCCAATTCATGATTCTAAACTCGAACCAAAACTGCCATATAATCTCCCTGATCAGCCTTCATCATCTGGCTAAAAAAAATTATTGGAATCACAAGGAAATACGCAATGTGGACATTTTCATTACTTATTCCGTAACAAAATAAATAAAAGTAGTTTTTGAAGTCAAAACATTACTTAAATGTTTGCTAAACACTTAATTTTGAAACTTGTAACACGGCCACTGATCCCGTCTGCTAAATCTTCCCAACAATTGTTAGGCAAGTGAACGCTCATTCTAGAGATCGATTTTTTATATGCGTTAGATCGATAACCGTCTAAAGTGGAAAAAAACAAAAAGACCGGATTTTTTTTCGGTGGCAAAAACAAAATAACGAAACACTTGCACTCCGAACCGCCACCAACCTTTCAACCCCCCCCCTCTTGATTGCACCCCGTCCCACCAAAGGTTTTGCCTTGGTCCCCCAAGGCAATCTTTTTTTGGTCAAAATTTGATTTAAATTTACTTTGAAATGATTCAAAAATGATTTTAAATTGATTATTAATCAAATTTTGACAAAAAAAATTACCGAAATTTTGCTTAGGAGGACCAAGGCAAAATGTTTGGGGGGACGGGGTGCAATCGAATGGCGTGTTCTGGGTGCAATTTAGCCAGAATAACAAAAATGTGTTAATTTTTGCGTTTACTAATCATGAAATTTTGCATATTTTTTTGACGGGCGAACACGAATTTTGCAGGGTTTTGACAGGATTTTACCCTAGACAGGAGATATTGGCTGGAATAGTGCCTGCATCTTGTCCTGACAATTTGTCATCAAAAATGTTGATGCTTTAGAGACTTTTATTGAGCACAATAGCATATTTTTCCGCTTAAACAGCATCACAGGGGACATTTATATTTTTTTAAGGTCAAGACTGACGGAAGAGTGCCTTTTCTGCCTGTTTAATGAGCACTGTATGCCTCATAAGGCTAAAGACACACACAGAAAACAGGATGACTTATGTAAATTCCTTTTATCAAGATAAAGTCTTTATAAACAAATGCTTTTGTCTTATTAGCTGTGTTTTCTATGGCTAGGCTTTGTTCTTGCTTTCAAAAATTTATACTACCGTATATTTCTGTTAGAAACCCACTCCCTAATGGAAGTCCACCCCCTTATATTTTGACTAATATTTCAGAGATAAGGCTATTTTCGATTGACAATTTCAAGATTTTTAGGGGGTTGATTCAGTATTTTCTCTATTATCATGATAGATGGGAACTCTTTAACACAGGAACGGGAACCGGCACTTCTTTAGTTCCCCACTTTCTGGGGCCAGACTCTGGTATGCATATGTTTTTTTCCAGAGTCACTTTCTAGTGATTTGTGTCTAAGGTATGTGGGTGTGCGCATCTCAACTCCAAGCCCCTCTGTTGCGTCTTCGACGCAAGTGATGTCTACAAAACTCTTCACTTTCCCAGCCTGGGGTTTGGTGGCCTATTGGTTAAGGCGATTCCCTGCGGATCCAAAAGGAGTGGGATCAAATATCCCCTCCATTCCCCTTTTTCCAATTCACGAGTTGGTGGCCGTGGCCGCTCGCGACATGGCAATCTTGGCAGGATACCAACCTGCAACTTCCTGGTCTACTAGTCAAAGAAACAGGTCCAGAAGGCAGAGAAGCAAAAGGACACAGCACCTCTGCCCAGCGAAGAGCACTCCAGCTTACAGAAAAGCACAGAGAGGACAGCCTAGTAGCATAGAAGGGAACAGCTTACTCACCCATGACCTGGCCAGCAGTCTACAAAAAGCAAAAAGAAAGTTGGTTGCAGATGAATAGACCAGACACAAAAAAATCACGGCCTGGGAAGCACTCCAGCTGGCTAGCCAAGCAACCACTTCTCCTCGGTGGGGAGTGTTGCGTCTTCGACGCAAGTGATGTCCACAAAAATCTTCACTTTCCCAGCCTGGGGTTTGGTGGCCTATTGGTTAAGGCGATTCCCTGCGGATCCAAAGGGAGTGGGATCAAATATCCCCTCCATTCCCCCCACTCTTGATCAAAAATGAATTTAGAAAGTCTTTTTTCCAAGCTCCAGCAAGAAAAATGCGATCAATCACCTTTAATGAACCTTAATATAGTGTCCCTCGTTTAAAATGTTTGAAACTCGGATACAGTGCCCTTCGATTTTCGGGATTTAGACCTCCTAGGCATTGGTGAAAAAACAAGCAAGCACACAGCCAATTAGTCTGAATGGCTAAATAAAAACAAATTTCTATTAGGTTGATCCAAAAGTTCTTGGGCACCTTGAAAAAATTTATTTTCGATTTTTTATTAACGTGTTAATATTTTAGCATGATGTTTATCATTCCAATGTTTGCAGATCTAATTCAGAGGAGATATCACTCGAAGTCACATCAACAAAACAGCTCTCCAAAATCTTTATTCAACAAAATAATCTCCCTCAACATCAACAACATTTTGCCATCTTTCAGGCAATCTCCCAATACCTTTAACAAAGAATCTAATCGGTTTCGAATCAAAATAAACTTGCAGATCTGTTAAAATTGCTTCTTCTGTTGCGTATTCTTTGCCAGCCAAAAAGTGCTGCATCGAGCGAAATAAATGGAAGTCGGAAAATCGAAAATAAATTTTTTCAAGGTGCCCAAGAACTTTTGGATCAACCTAATATTTTCCAAAATGGAAACTGCATGAATATTAGAGCAGTTTTTCTCGGAAAATTTCTTATTGATCAACTCAACCAAAATATTGTACTTGGTTCCTTGAGGGGAGTAAAAAACCTTACTTTTTCTGTTTGCCAAAAAAGTTTTTGGTTTACATTGCCTAGCTATCTCTTAACCAAAACCAATTATCACGCTCGCTACCAATTTATTAGGTGAATTTCGGATCAAACAAGCTCCCAATATTTGATATTTCAAGCTAGCACGAGTTTAAAAAGTAGACTTTGCCCCACTCGATTTCTCTCCCTTTTTCAGTCACTTTTATTCGCTGTGATTCATTTCAAAAAGAAACAAGAGCCTCTTTTGCAAATTAGGGCATCACATGCGTTTTATTTTCAGCACCTCCAATTTTTATTTTTCAAACAACTTCCTGTCTTTATAAGGTTTTTTTCTTTTTGCCCAGCTTGTGGGCTTCCCCTCTTTCAATACCAGACATAAAACTTTACTTTTATTTTTTTGTACAAGTTGTATAAAAAATGAGCTGGTATTTTCGAATGAAAATTTGCTGTGTTAAAACAGACTGTTTTTTTGCTCAGTCCGGTAAAACTTGTTGAGAGAGCAAATTTCATAATTTTTTGTAAATCATGTTTAAACGTACCTTAAAGGACCGTTATCGTCTAGACAGCGAGAATTTCGTAGTTTGAATTGGCGGAGAACAGCTTTTTTACTCCGAAAATGCACGAAATTATTTATTTTTTGAATTAAAAAGTAGTTTTCAACGGTAATTTTAATTCAAAAAATAATGATTTCGTGCATTTTCGGAGCAAAAAGCTGTTTCCACCAATTCAAAGTGCAAAATTCTCGTTGTCGTAGACGGTAATGGTCCTTTAAGTGACTTTTATGCGCTAAAAATGATAAAAATATATAATGTTTTCTGGTGTATTTCTATATAAATAATATATATTTTTTAATTTTTGACTAAAATTGACTGAAACATTGATTTACCTTGGTCTACAAAAAGTCAGATTTTAGTCAAAAAAAATGGCGCTACAGTCGAGTCTCGATTTAACGATCACCCGATATAACGATCACTCCCAATTTAACGATCACCTGAGACAAGTTTGGTTGGTCTGAACTAAATTAAGGCAAAGAAAGTCTCGATACAACGATCACTCGATTTAACGATCACCTCGGTTTAACGATCACCCTTGATCGGTCCCAAAAGTAAAAATTACACTCGATTTAGCGATCACAACCAAAAAAAACGTATTTTGAATTGCCACATTGTTTTTCGAGCAAATTTTTGTTGCGTAAAATATTTTGTTGAAGTTTTGTCATTGTTTATCTTTCGTGTATCCAATTTTTTTCGTCTTTGAGTAATGTAATTTTATTTCTTCAGGCTAGTCATGGAAACTATAAGCAAGAAGCGCCGGGTCATCTTGAAGAAAAGAAGGAGATCATCGAAACACTGAGTCGCTGCTTCCGAAAAGCTGGGTTCGTGATCAGTGAAGAGGTAGAATTTTTCGATCATTGTTAATTGTTGTGAATGTTGATTTCAGGCCGAAGACGACGAAGAAAATGGAAGAACATACTGGCCGATGTGGAACGTCTCTGGGCCGAACTCAAGCCATCAACAAGTGCAAGGATCTGGCAGAATACCTGGCTGTGGACGAACAACTCGCAATTGGTGGAGCTCTCACTTGGCGAAATTGCAGAGGATGTCGAAGCAAGGAAGTGGATAGTGACTACGAAATGGTGAAATCGAGGTAGAAGAGCCAGCCGTTACTGCTCGAGAAGCCAGCCAAGCATTGAGAATCTTGCAATGCTATGCCGACTCTGCGACTAGTCCAGCCATTCTCAAACTATTTGATCAATTGGACGATGCCCTGGCCGACGAAAGAATGAAGAAACTGAAACAGAAAATATTGCTGATTATTTTGTGCCTAACTGTTAGGCATAGTTATTTTGTTCTCCTAGTAAACACAGCATTGTTTGTTCTCTAGTAAACACAGCATCGTTTGTTCTCTAGTAAACACCGCATTGTTGTTCTCCGCTTCTTTTCATTAATAAATACGGCACACAACGTTGAACGTGTTATTAACTCTTTGAAAGTCTCGAAGTAACGATCAGCAATATTCTTTCAGAATAAAGGTCTCGATATAACGATCACCTCGATACAACGATCACCTCGATTTAGCGATCACCTGAGGCGTGTCCCCAGGGTGATCGTTAAATCGAGACTCGACTGTACTGGAATACAACCCCACCCCATTCCCCAAAAGCGCTACTGGAATACAACCCCACCCCATTCCCCAAAAGCGCTACTGGAATACAACCCCACCCCATTCCCCAAAAGCGCTACTGGAATACCACCCCATTAAAGCGCTACTGGAATACAACCCCACCCCATTCCCCAAAAGCGCTACTGGAATATAAGGTACGTGGGTGAGTGCATCTCAACCCCATGCCACCTAGCCCCCTGCGCCCCCTAAGGGGTCTATCTAGTCCAGAAAAAAAGTTTGCTACCACCGGCATTCGAACCTGTAACCTATTAGGTGATCAATCAATCGGGGGACCAATTCACCACCGGGGATCGATTTGCACGGGATCAATCTACTTAGAACCGTCCAGAAAGACTTAGTTGTGGCTGAAGACAAGAGAAAAAAGTTATTTTCTTATGAATAGTATAAATTTGGTGTGGCATCAAACCGGCGCGGCATCAAACCGGCGCGGCATCACAATGGGCGTGTCTGCTAGAAAAGAGGCTATTTTCCTTGAAGTCGCGAGTTCAACCCCACCTGTGTACATCTTCAATTTTTGATTTTTTTTGCAAATTTTTTATTATCCGACGTAAAATCAAAAAGTAGGCATATGTCATAAATATCAGATCATCAACTTTTCCATTGAAAATTTGAGTAAAGGTCCGACAAAAATCTGTACTTCAGGTCAAATACAAAAAAAAAGTTGAAAAATAATTCTGGTATGGAAAATGCAAAAGCGGTATTTTTTTACACGTTTAATGTAGCAAACGAAAAGCTGAGAGTCTCGACTTTCAGAAAAGTTAAATGGATTTTCTAGAAGTTAGAATTTAGTAAATTAGAAGTCATTTGAAGTGCGGAACTCATATTTCTAGTCAAATTAGGGTAGGTTTTCGATTGCCCGCAAAAGTTACCTACTGCCCATTTTCGCTGTTTTGAAAAGCCGTGCCCCGAACTAAATAAGTGCTTATCTATCGTAGCGCTTCTTGCCAGAAATCAATAGACTAATAGTTTTTTCTCAATTAATTTTTTTCATCAAAAGAGCATGAAAATTGGAGTAAAAATATCAAACTCTAGGTGGGAACCAAATTTTTGAGATGGCCTTATAAAAGTTATTGACCGTAAGAGGATAAAAAGTGTGCTCACGCAGGAATCGATCCAGAGACTTATTATTACAAGGGAGTGCACTAACCATTTGTCCACCCAAACACGTTTCTTAGCTGTTTCTCTCTTCTGGTTATATTCCAGTGCGTGACCGTCCACCCACCACCCATTTACTCTTCTTGTGGATAGATAGGTCAATTGGTGGTTTCTATTTGCTCTCTTTTCTACACCATGCCTTCTTCCCCTCCCCCTTTTTGCTTGCTGTTCACTCTAGACGGTGATCCATGCTGTTTGTGGGCGCCTTTTTATAACCCTGTATGTACACACACTTGCACTCTACGTCAATATATTTGGACAAATTTTGTTATCTTTTTTTACTATAATTTCAAACTTTAACTTCAGACTCATAATTTAATTATAAACCATTTTTTCATATTTTTTTTTGAAATAACATAATTTTTCTGTTTTTATTTTGTTTTGAAAGGGTCTTTCAATCAACCAATTAGTTCATCTCGCTTTTTCCTGTATATATACTGGGATTTCATTGTGAATTACTTGTGTTTATCGTTTTTTCTTACTTTCTTTTTGTATTTTACTGTTTTTTAAGTGTATCAGTAAGGTGGAAATGCCGAAAAATAAGTAATAAGGACCTGTATCTCAGCTCAGAGACAATATTTTGCACTCCTGTTTATTGTATTTTCTTAATCTTATTCAACTTTTTAGATTTTGGTTGAGCACACGAAAATCTCGAGATCGAATTCAAAATTTTCCGATTTTTGAAGAAGCGGTTGAAAAATGTGTCCCCGGGTGATAAATTACAGGAAATACGGTATCTATTTTTGACCATGTCTTAGTACTTTAACATTACTTTGAGTAGATTTCACATGAATTAAAATTTTA
Source organism: Ditylenchus weischeri (assembly GCA_029231635.1). Taxonomy (NCBI): domain Eukaryota; kingdom Metazoa; phylum Nematoda; class Chromadorea; order Rhabditida; family Anguinidae; genus Ditylenchus; species Ditylenchus weischeri. The sequence continues at coordinate 24,456 of JAMRYI010000175.1, forward strand.
AAAGTTTTTTATATACTTTCTTAGAATTTTGGCGCTACCGGAGTATACCCCCCCCCCTAAATGAAATTTTTTTTGAACTCCTTGAAAACACGATTTTAACCATTTTTAAGCATTTCCTACACGTTTAACACGATAAAAATGGTGTTTTCACATACTTTTCTTCATAAAATGTCAATTTTCAGAAATTTCTTTTTCAGGGTAAATGACTATTTTTAAGGTATTCTGCCCTGTTTTGGTCACTGGAGCGAGGCAAAAAGATATATGCATTTTATGATCAAGAGTCAGCTTTATGGATATATACCCTTCCCCCTTCCCTTGCAATCAGGAGCAAGTTGGGTCTTTGGCCAAACATAGCTGATATCTAGGATACCTGGATTACCTTAAAAATAGTCATTTACCCTGAAAAAGAAATTTCTGAAAATTGACATTTTATGAAGAAAAGTATGTGAAAACACCTTTTTTATCGTGTTAAACGTGTAGGAAATGCTTAAAAATGGTTAAAATCGTGTTTTCAAGGAGTTCAAAAAAATTTCATTTGGGGGTGGTTATACTCGGTAGGGTCGAATTTCGTTACATTTAACAAATTTCGCATTTTTAGATTGGGTTTTAATTTGGATAGTATTATTTTTAGCATTTGAGTTGCCGAAAAATAGAGGCCAAGCAGTAGCTGCTGCATCAGAGGAGTGCTGATCATGGTTGGGAAGAAGACTGGACAAATGGATCAAGAGCACAAACCTCTAAGAATGTGTGTTCTGGGAGGTGGAGGATATTTGGGTGGGTCTACATTCACATAATTTGATTTTGAAGAAATTTTAAAATCAGCAGAAGTTATCAAAAGAATTCCTGCATTTCATCTACTATTTTTATGTGTTATTAGCCCAGTTTTAGGACAATGCCTGACCAAAGAGTTGCAATCTTCAGGCCATTTCGTGGTGGTCATGGATCTCAACTTTGAGTTCCTACCCTACATTGCTCTAGACCCCTCAAAGATGCTTCAGATTAAGGTAGTGAGAACCGTGGAAGTTTGATTGAATCTGGTTTTAGGGCTCTATTTTGCACACTGACCAGCTGCAAAGTGCTTTGAAAGGGTGTGATGCATGTTTCCATCTGGCTGGATATGGCACTTGTGGCGGTGCTTCGGTAATTTTCACTAATCAGATTTATTCATTTGCTAGTCAGCTACTGCAAGATCCATCAAGTTTCTCTTTTTCTTTGGTCAAATTATAAAATGTTCATTTTTTTTCTAAACTCTTTCTCCGGTTCGATCCCGCGTTTTGGATTTTTTTTTAATTTAACTTTTTATAACAAAGTCGGGCGCTAGTATAGAATACCCCCTAAAATCAGATCTTCTAAAAATCGTTGTAACTACCCTTTGGAACAACAAGTTTAGGCTAACCCCTTAGGCTTAGGGGTAGGCCAGCGTATGGAAGTTGTGACTAATAAGTGTTTTACGCACTTTTTGGGGGGTCTGGAACATATATTTGGGTGCTCTTTACTTAAGTTTTAGAAAGCATAAGTTTTTTTTGGGGGTATTCTATACTAGGGTCCAAATTCGGATCTAGTGCCGAATCCGGTACATTTTTGCTTAGTACCCCTTGTTGTTCCCCTTGCTCAGGCTTAGGGTATGAACAAAAAGGTAAAGGCATGGCGGAAACAATGTCGGTCTTACAAAAAGAGAAGATACCTAACAAGGGAGCCGCTCGAAGTGTAAAATGTAAAACCCAAAACTTTTTATTGCTTGTTAGCATTTTTTCATGTTTTTCGATGCGCTGAATACGAAAATAATGCATATAGCTTTCCCTGGAATCGAACACAAAAGTTTTCAGATGTCTTGGTCTCCCAAGCTGAATTTTTCAAGATTACAAATAGCTAAAAAGTAGGGATCGTATCTGTCATTTTCAAAAAGATTTGTCCTTTTTTAGGACCCCAGACCTTTTTTAAATTTTTAGTAACAATTTTAGTAACCAAATTTAAGTAACATCAAGCTTATGTACCCTTTTTCTAGTTGAACCGTCCAATGAGCATGCTTATCAACTACGAAGGCACTAAGACAGTCCTTGAGCAGTGCCTTCAACTAGGCATTCCTCGTCTAATTTACTCCAGCAGCGTGGGAGTCATCTTTTTTGACCAGGAGATGGACATGGCTGACGAAACCACACCTTATCTCAGCAAGGTAAGTAATTATTGCATTTTTACAGCATATATAGAATATTGAATACTTTTCTAGTTCGCAAATGCATATTCCGAGTCCAAGTGCCTTGCTGAACAAGCACTTTTGAAGGCAAACATTCCGGGTAAATTGGCTACCTGTGCTCTCAGACTCCGCGGCATTTATGGGCCTGGTGAGTTGCGCTCCACTCAACGGGTTGTGGTGGGTTGGATTCAAGGAGAAGACGTTGCTTGAGATATTATTTTTATTTTCAGGATCTCTGCCTAAAAGGCATCGGCAACAAGTTTACCTTCCGCAAATCCTCTCCTTGCCTCACCCAATACAGCAGTGCCCACAACTGTACCATAGTTAATTGTTCTCTTTCGAAAATGTCTTCAACTTTTAATTATACCAATTACAGGGTTTTATTGCCGCAGAAAAGGCTCTTCGCAAACCTAATTCTCCAGCTGGAGGACAGGCCTACCACATACTCGACGGAGGTGCTCCAGTTGAGCCGTTCAAATTCTGGTTTCCGCTCATGCAGGGAGTCGGTGAGTTACTTTGTAAGAGCTTTTGGAGGGGAGCACATTTTATATTGCGAATGATTTGACTGCAAATTCGACTACCACCGAGTGCACACCTTATTTTTTATCTCCTTTTATGTACAAGTCTGGTGTCAAAATGATCCTCACACTCTAGGCTATCCAATAAAATCATCAGCGCAGAGTTTCACACCTACTGAAGCTTGTATCTAGGCGAAAATAGGCCGAATTTCCGAAAAATCAATCGTTTCGAGGTTTTTGCTTCGACTGGTTTCATTTAAAATTTCTGTATTTTTTATACAAGTCACACGTATAAAATGTAGCCAAGATTCTGGGCTTTCATTTGAGCTATCATACAGAGAAAAAACAGACTCGAGTCATAGTTAAAATTTGAAAAACATCCAACAATGCCCAATTCCTTACCATCCTTCCCAGGGTTGCCCCAAAACTGTTCAGTATTATACTTGGAACTGACGTGTTTTGCGATTTTAATTTACATGAACATTTACGACCTTATACTCAAAATGTAGCTCTGCTTCTTGGCGTCATTTTCAGTCATTCACAATTAAAATTGCAAAAAACGTCAGTCCCGAAATAATACCGAAATTCTACCCATCAAGAGTCCATTTTTCTTCCTTGGTCAAACCTTCGCTAGCTACCCTACACTACCTACATTTTTTTTGAAGTGATTTTGCTGTGGAAATTTATGGAATACGCAAACCCCTTGCGTATTCCACCTGCTCAATAGTCACTTTCATGTGAAAAATTTAAAAGTTAAAAAAAAATCAGCAATTTGTGCTGCAATTCCGAGTGTGACTACAACCTTCAACCACTACAACCACATTGTAGCCCTAATATTCTTCAATTTCTATTGCTATAAAATCAAGTAAAAATAACAAGCAAAATAACCAAAAAATATAAATAGGTAAAAAATCAAATAAAAATTTCAAGTCAGGATCGAAAATGCGACTTCAAACAATTCAATCAATCAATTCAAGCTATCCGCAATATAAGTTGTATTGCCCCTTTAACTGTATGTTGCGACTCTCCATATAAGGCCACCTTATTTTAAAAAGTATGCCCTTATACCAAGATGAAAAATTTTAAAATTTTCAAAATCGGAATGCTCACGATATTTTAGACCAAACTGTCAAAACATAATTGGTAAATTGTTATGTTATGTTATTGTGATAAAAAGTGTCGGACCTTAGGTGGAAGCAAACTTTTGGGTGGCCTTGTATCGAGTTACCGTATTTATTCTAATAGAGCACCACCCCCTCGTTCAAAATCGTGTTCTTGGCATTGTGTTTTGATGCCTTTTTGGAGACTGTTATTAGGCAAGTCCTCTCTCATTTTGTAGCCAGTGAGATGAGCTACAAAATGGATGGTAACTTGCCTATGACCACTCTTCAAAAAATGGGTCAAAAACACAATGCCAAAAACAGGATTTTGAATTAGGGGGTGGTGCTCTATCAGAATAAATACGGTAGCCATAGTCGACTATATGGTTAATTATGGAAATAGTTGATTACACACTGTACACTATTATTCGTATATCCAACTGTAGCAAACACTCGTAGTCCGAGAGAAACCTTCCTCCTGAACTTCAGTGCAAAATTTTCTGATTTCTAATTCAGGTGTTGATGTTCCTAGAATACAGTTGCCATACTGGCTGGTCTACTACACAGCCGTACTCATGGAATGGCTCTATTGGCTAATAGGTCTGGAGCCCATATTTACCAGATTTGAGGTCTGTCTAATGGGTTTGCAAAACACATTCTCAATCGACAAAGCTGTCAGAGACCTGAACTACAAACCAGTCAAAAGCCACGATTTGAGAGACACCATAAACTTCTTTCGCCAACAACAATTGGACAGAATGAAAGAAAGGGCTCAGAGAAGAAAAGGTTGGCTGAACTTTTTCAATTGGAGCTGGAGAGCGTCGGAGGGCAAAACCAAGAACTGGAATTCGTCTTGCAGCAAGCTAATGGTTCTGTTGGGTTTTCTCTTGGTTGTGAGATTGTGCTTTGTATTTTAGCTGCGGTTGTTTTTTATGGTATTACTTGGTAGTGCTAGCGTGAAAATGGTTTTAAGACCTCCTAAAAATGATCAAACTTTTGAATGACAAAATACGTTGGTGCGAGAAGCTGACATAAGTTCATATGGTATACCACCGATTGGATACAACAACTGATTGGATACACCGGTTGGATACATTGACGATTGGATACCCCGATTAGATACTGTGGGATTTGATATAATATAACATCTTTTTAGCCTCACCAAACCATGATAATTGGTATTATTCCTATCAAGAACTCCTGTGGCACCCATTTTCGGCCCTACTGTGGTATTTTTGGGTTTACATTGTTGTGCTTAAATTTATTTTAACTAAGGCTAAGCCTTAGGCGCAGGGTAGACCAGCGCACGTTAGAACGGGCTCAAACGTGTTTTTCCGACTCAAAAAAAATTAGTGACCGTTGGCTATTCCGCGCTTGAGCTTGAGTCATTAAAATGTAAAATAACAAGAATGAAAACTGTATCCAATCGGTGTATCCAATCAGTTTTTGTATCCAATCATCAGGCGTTCGTTCATATACCTCGATGGTCGAATAGATGAAAAAAACCCCAACTCGACTCGGATAATAACTTGGTACAAAACTTAGACACAGTCAACTGTGAAACTAACTGTGGATTAACCGTATACTTTTGGCGACTGTGAGATCTCACTGACCAGTTATTAACTATCTGGACTTTTCAGGTCCAAATCCACCGACAAGCTGAAAATTTTGTTTTTTTTGTATTCTGTATTCGCTCTAATAAACGACTTAATCAAACTGACAAACTTTACCTAATAGCTATTTTTCAAACGATGTGTTGGAGCCATATTTTGTTGACCACCCAGTGTCGTGATTTCGAACAAACCTGTGCAAATTAAAGGTTTACTTTATGTTTCTAATGCAACATTCAATAATGCACAAGTTTGTCTGACATCGCAGCACCACGTTGAAAAACAAAATATTGCTCCAAAACGACAGTCAAAAAATATATATTAAATGCATTTTGCCTTTTTGGGAGGGTAATTGGTAGAAAAAATACGGTGTACTTGTCATTCGAAAAAAAAAAACATTGTAAAATATTTTTTTGTAATTTCTTAATACAGTCGACTCTCGATACATCGAACCACCAAAAAGTTCGTTCCCGCCTTGGGTCTGACACTTTTTTAGCCCGCTTTTGAAGCGTTTTGCCAGTTGTCTTTGTCTGGTCTAGTCCGAAACATCAAAAAGATTCCGATTTTACCAATCGATTCCGAAAATCGCAATAGTTTTGCCGAAAATACCCGCTCCTCTCGATATAACTAACACTTATTTTCAAAAACGGTGAAAAACTATTGCGATTTTCAGAAACGATTGGTAAAATCGGAATCCTCGCGATGTTTTGGACTAGACCAGCCAAAGACAACTAGCCACAGACTTCAAAAGCGGGCTAAAAAAGTGTCAGACCCCAGGCGGGAACTGGGGGGTTCGTTGTATCGAGAGTCGAGTGTATCCTCAACCAGCTAATTAATTTTAATTTGCAATATTTGTGTGTTTTCGGTCAATAGTTTTAGACTCTTCTTGTTCCTCATAATATTTGCTGTGAAACTACCTAGCAATGTTGTCCTTATTTGCTGGTGTTGCGATGTGTAATAATAAACAATTGACTGCCTCTTTCACTCACACTTACACACCAACAAAAGTAATACAGGTAGATATAGGCCATCGAGAAGAGGGGTTGAGCCAAGGGGAAGCACTTGGGTTAAGTGTGCTCAGCTACGTGGATACTGGCTAAAATCTCACTCAATTGACGTGTAACTGAAGATGGAATTGATGCTACTAAAATTCCTCTTTTGCACAGGTTGGTGCCTTTTCAGTTTCAACTTACCATAAACTACCAGACCTTTTGACGGTTTTAAACATGTTTATGTCTTCTCAAATATGTCTTCTTGAATATAAATCCGATGAGATCAGCTCAAAACAATCTCAGAGAATTGAGATACATTTCAAAGTAGGGTTGCCGAACACATAGTTAACTCGATTTTTCAAAGTTTTTTTGCTTTTGTTTTTATATATTTATTTATATATTACTTTTTACAAAATTATGAGTAGGGTTGGCGGGTAACCGACATTTTCGGTTTCGGTCACCCGAACCGGAACCAAAAAAACCGAAAATTGAAAACTTTCTTTCCAAAAAAAATGAAACGGAAATTTCTAGTTTCGGTTACCCGAACCGAAACCCGAAATTTTCGGTTACTGGAACCGAAAACCGGAAAACCGGAAAACTTGCGGTTTTCGGATAAAAATACCGAAAACGGGTACCCGAACCGCCAACCCGAATTATGAGCAAGTTACCCCATAACTGAAAGCTTAGGGTGTTGGCTACACAATGACATATAAATTTTTCATTTAGTTCACAAAAATGGGTTTATTTCAATGCAAATAGATTCGAGGAAATCTTTGTGACCTAAACTTAAATCCAATTGTGTATCCAACAGCCTAAGCTTTCAGTTGTGGGGTAACATCCTCAAATTACGGAAAATGTATAGAAACAAGAGGTACGGTCAAATGTTTGGAAAATCGAGTTTACTATGTGGCAACTCTAAGAAGTGGGTAAGCAGCCTAAATTTTTGAGTGCTCTACTTTAAATGGTCACATTTCAGCAAATAAGAATAATTTTGATCAGATCTTATTAAGTTTAGAAAATGCCTTTTTGATAAAGAAAATCTTCGAAATTGACAATTTTTCGTCAAAATAAGTCCTGAGTAAAAATATTCTTTGGAATAAGATATTTCTAAAATAGCCCTACTCAGTTTGGAATGGAACTTGAGAGATATTTACCCAGGGCTTCCAATTGAACTTTTCGAAAATCAGGCAAATCTTCAAAATAATCAGATTTTGGAACTGAAAATCATATTTTTGAAAATTTTTGGTGTCTAAATTTAGCCAAATATTAAAAAAAAATTAAATTGTGGGACTAAAAATCAGATTTTGGAACTGAAACCCAGATTTTTAGGAATTTCTGGTGTCTGAAATCAACCTTTTTCTGATTAATCAACCCAAATGGCAGCCCTGTATTTACCGTATTCTCTCTAATAGCAGCCCTCTCTCCATTAGAAGCCCACCTCTGAGGGGGTTTGGGGGTTGCGGCGGATGTTAGTGGTAGTTGGTTAAAAAATATAAGCCCCGGGCTTCTATTAGAGGGAGTACGGTATGCCATCTTGACGGTAACCATATATTTTTCAAGGGCTTTTTAAAGTGGCATTGTCAGAATGTCAACTAGATCTAGCACTTCAAGGCCAATTCCACAGACAAATCTCTAGACCGGTCTATGAATCCAAACAGCAGGACCAATTTCCAGATGCTGAAGTCTTTGAAAAAGTAGGCTTTATTTCAGCCTACGCATACTTTTATTCTCATCTGTGGTTAAGATAATACTCAGCAGCTCATCTAGCTCGGTTTGGGGCGACTGCTATGCTAAATTGGATGGAAACGCTTATGTGTTTGGACAACCCAATAAAAAGTTAGATTGTTGAGACGTGAAATTTGGTGCAAAACTTAAAATTGCTTCAAATAAAAATTTATAGATAAAGTTGAAAAAAATATTTTTTTGAAGAGTAGTATTGAAAAAAACTTATCTGACACCTACCTGTTTTGGTCTATTTCTCAAAATTCTGATATCAAGACTAAAATATTTTTTAATCATTCAATAGCGGCAATCTCAAGGACATGCTCATTGTAAAATTTTATAAAAAATTTAGAAAATTCTTTATTAAGAAGTTCTTCAAAAATCTATTTACCATATAACCTAGGGTTGCTGAAAATAATAAATACCCGGGTATTTAAAGGGGGCCGCTCTTTCGTATCGACAATTTTTAAAAAATAATTTTTCTTATTGTGTTTATGTCTTTTTATGTGTTTTTATTGGAGTTTTATGTTTTTTTATTCTAATAGCATTCTATTTTTGCTTTTTTTTAAGATTTAAATTTTGCAATGAGCGTCAACATGCAAGAAGAGCTTGAAGTGATGGACGATCTGCTGGAGTTCGAGCCGAGAAGAGAATTCCAGAAGAAAATAAAGAGTTTGATTTTGTTTTAGTGCACAAGTCACAGCTGAAGGCCATCTTCCAGAACCGGTGCATCCGTTGCGGGAGAGCCAAGTATGAGCGAGCCAAGCCAGCCAAGCGCGAAAAAGAAGTGATAGGGAGTTCAAAAGGAAGATCGTCTGGAAGCGAGATGGGACTAACGTGACTGCAAGCTGGACCTGCGCGTGCTATGAAAAGCAAGGACTTCATCAGATGGTCTGCTCAGCCTTTCATCCCTGGGACTGAGACTCGTGTGGGCAATATTGCGGTTACGGCGTTACGGCTTTTTCGTTGAAAAAAGTCAACTTGGAGAGTTTTTTTCTAGATTTATTTCTAATTAGGAGAGGCAACGCTCAATCCTTTTCTGATCCAATAAAAAAAATTGCGTAGAAATATGTATTAGGCGCCGAGCTGTAGTAGCTCAAAGTTTACCATTTTGTTGCAAATTCCCGATACGAAAGAGCGGTCCCCTTTAAGCTACTCTAGTAAAACCTCTAAAAATCCGGCTCCACTAATTCAAAATCGGGATATCGGCATTGTGTTTCAACCCACTTTTTGAAGCCTTTCCTAGACAAGTGACCTTCTATCTTGTAGCTCATCTCACTGGCTGCAATTTTTCAATTTTTCGTTGCCGACGAAAATTTAATCAAAAAACAGTTTTTTCAAACTTTTTTGTAAGGTGCAGGTAAAATGGCCCTCTAGGGGGCCTTATATTAAAGTGGGCCTTATATTTTTCTATCAACATTTAAAGGGAGGCTTTATTTTAGAGGGTCTTCATATTAGGAGAACGCCTTCTATTAGAGGAAATACGGTATTAGAAATTATACGGTATCATTTAGACTTTTGGGTTGCATTAAGATAGACGGTCATCAACCCCCCTAAAACCCCCTCTAATAAGCCCCCTTTTTGAGGACCTATATCTCAGCCCAGAGTCAATTTTTTGCAAAGCTGTTTATTGCGTTTTCTTAGCTCCCGCGAGCTCTACGGATTCCGTCTTTTAGATTTTTAATTTTTATCCAAAAATCTCCAGATCGACCTCAAAATTTTCCGATTTTCGAGGGGCTGAAAAATAAGGCCTTGGGGGCCTTATTAGAGACAATACGGTATAACTCAACATTCCAAGTACCACAGACCTCAATATTTCATCTTATGACCTAGCCAAAATTCTGAGACATATTTTTAGTATAAAACTCAAGGAAGGAACCACCTAAAATTTCCCCGATTTCAGTCCCATCAACATCCGACCATTGCACCCCGAATTTTCTAGTTTATCCCCTAGCATGTGTTTTCGCTGTATAACTCTGATTGCGCACACCTCAAACGTGCTCCAAAGCATGCATCAGGATGGTAGGGAAACCTAGCTGCAGTAAATACCTAGTATAAAACCTCGACTTTCAGAAGAAATTTGCCATGAATCAGTGGAGACTGCTGAAAAGAGCTGCTTCCTAGCCAGCCAAATACATTCGTCAGTGGATGGAAGACTGCTGTTTCGGTCAGATTACTACGACTCCAGCTCTTGCCATCTGGATGGAATGTATTCAGTGGCCTATAGACTGCAGGATTTGGATAGCTCTAGCAGTTTTGAGTGTACACAACACTCGGGTAGCCAGATGAGCAATTGTGACCAGAGAAGCAGGCTGCAATTCAACTTTAAAAATTGCTCTTTCCCGGATTTCGGTAGGTATTTGAGACTGCTCAATTGCAAAAATTGCCTAAATTTAATTTAAAAAAGGTCAAAGACCGAGCATGTTCATTGATTAGTGCAGGTTCGCGGCCAACCCACCGAATTGACACAAATCTCGATTCATTCAATAGGGACAACCGAAATTTTTGGGTGACCGACCCAAACCGTAACCCGAAAACAGGAAAATTTGCGGTTTTCGGATAAAAAACCCGAAAATAACAAAACCCTAATTATCAAAATGAAAAAAGTTGATAAAAGTAGCCCTGAAATTTCTGAAAAATTTGCAGAGGAAATATTACAGAAAAATTTTTAATGAAAATTTTGGCGCTACCGAGTATACCCCCCAAATGAAATTGAACTCCTTGAAAACACCATTTTAACCATTTTAAGCATTTCCTACACGTTTAACACAAAAAAGGTGTTTCCACCTACTTTTCTTTATAAAATGTCAATCTTCGGAAATTTCTTTATCAGGGTAAATGACTATTTTTAAGGTATTCTGCCCTGTTTTGGTCACTGGAGCGAGGCAAAAAGAGCCTCTATATGCATTTTATGATCAAGAGTCAGCTTTATGGATATATACCCTTCCCCCCTCCCTTGCAATCAGGAGCAAGTTGGGTCTTTGGCCAAACATAGCTGAAATCTAGGATACCTGGAATACCTTAAAATAGTCATTTACCCTAAAAATTTTCTGAAAATTGACATTTTATACAGAAAAGTAGGTGGAAACACCTTTTCATCGTGTTTAACGTGTAGGAAATGCTTGAAAATGGTTAAAATGGTGTTTTCAAGGAGTTCAATTTCATTTGGGGGGAGGGGGTGGGGGGCCTGGGTGGTTATACTCCCGTAGGGTCAAAATTTTCAAAAAAAACCACCTTTTTTTTCGAAGTGCTCTGTATTGCAGTCTTACCCCAGATCTCTTTTCAGATCAGACATTGGTGTGTTTGGGCACTTGGCCAGTGGGTAAACAGATTCAGCTACCTAATTCTAACTACCCTGTCGAGTACTACTTGGCCGTCCTAAATCTGGCCACTCAGCAATACAAATGTGGAGTAAGAAAATATAGTTTTATTTTGGGCAAAATTATTAGTATTTTCATTATTTTCGCTTAGGTGATGCAACAGTGGACTAATAGGACTACCAAAATATTTTTGTCGGCGGATTCATCGTGCTCAGGTCTGCTCAAGGATGGCAGCAACGCACTGGAGGATTTTACTCTGATACAGGGTGACAAATTTTTTCAACAAGACAAATAAAATATGCGTTGAATTTTGCCTTGAAAGTTTTCCAAATCATATTCATTTTTGTTTTCTACGGTTTTTTTTGGAAAAAGTCAAATTTCCTGTTTATGATTTTAAGCTGCCTTTCAATTTTAGTTAACACCCCCTGGTAACCTGTGTGACGAGATACTCCGGTAGGGTGTCCTAGATCATTATTTGATAAGGTGCAAAATCTTGAAAAATTTTGCCTTGGGGGACCAAGGCAAAAAGTATGCAAATGTTTTTTGAATGAGTGCCAAAACATTTTTAGGCCATTGACCTATCCGGGGCCATTTTTCCCTTTGGTCCCCCCTTTGGTTTTTTTTGAAAATTTTGATGTGAAGTTTGTGAACATTGTGAACACAAATTGAGCCTAGACCTAACCCTGGAGACATTTTGGAAATATTTCACATCAAAATTTTCAAAAAAAACCAAAGGGGGGAACAAAGGGAAAAATGGCCCCGGATAGGTCAACAGTGCCCATTTTTAAAGGAATGAGGGCTGTATAAGGAGGCGAAGGGGGATAATCAGGGGCTCTTCGTATCGGGCGTCGTTTTTTTCGGGCGTCGCACACATTATGTACTCCGGCTTTTGATGAGCAGAAAGGGGAGTCACGTCCATAGTTGGATCGCCGCCGCCGCCGGCGGCACCGCCAGGCGGCGGCGGCGAATATAAGGGCGGCGGTGGTGGCGGTGGTTTTCCGGAGATGCACAACTATGGTCACGTCTCTGCCAAATGATGATCTGGGACATCGGCCCTACCGGAATATCTCGTCGCCACAGGTTCCCGTGTTAAATTAAACTAATTTTTGTTCAACATTACCAGATTTTCTTGTCCAAAAGTACTTAAAATTTATTATCAAATTAGGATTGGCAATTTGTGTTATTTTCTAGTAAATTGTGCTAGAAAAAGCTTAGATGTGCTATATTTGTGCTTAAAAATAGCACCGATTGCAACCCTGCACCAAATATGTCAATATCAAATAAAATAAAATGGACAGCTTCGAGCGGCATTTGAGCTCGCACAAAGTACATCGTAATTTCTCCAATAGAATGGGCCTTGATTCAAAATGGTGGTTTGACCCACTTTTGAATACAGACCTAAGCCAAGTTGCTTCTCAATTTGTAGCTCATCTCACTGGCTACAAGTTGAGAGGGCCTAATAGCAGTCTCCGAAAAAGGCATCAACAAGACAAGATTTTGAATCAAGGGGCCATTCTGTTAGAAGCAACACAGCTTGCACAAATTTACAATTTGAAATGGCCAATCATGTTTTTGTGGCAAATAAATAGGGCCATCAGCCTATTTCAAAGCCCTAACCCTGACCATCAGAGCGTCGATTCGGTCGTGACTTGCCACAATTTGTTCATTCATGGTTTGCAACCTCTGGCCCATGTCAGTTAATCTTCCAGTCATAGTGCCTATATGACCATTTAGTTCGGCTATTTGCTCTCTGCGCTGCTCTATCTCTTTGTTAGTCTCGTCCAGTTTGCGTTTGGTCTCCTGGATTTGCTCGGACAACTGAAAAAGACCACATGATTGCTCGGAAAAAAAATTCATTTCCTTTTATTTTTTTAACGCAAAAATCTATTTACCAGCTGCATTTTCATCTCCAACCTCGGCTGTATAAATCTTGAAAAAGTGGAGTTGACACTGGCTGTCTTGGCGCATTCATCAAATGTAAAAAACTGAATAATTTCCCAGAAGTTTTCCGCAGCTAGGGGACATTTGTAGGGCTGTTTCGGCTCGGGTTCAGGTTTGGGCAAAAAAGATGCCGGTTTCTTGGAAGCATAAGAGCACAATTCCTGCAGATCGCCTAAGGACTGCATTTGGCAATTAACAAAGGAAGAGAAGTGGGAGCAGGTGAGCCAGGCACATAAACAAGAACAACTACTGCTAGGCTGGTTGGCTCAGCTTGGATCAATCCATCTAGTTTGTGTGTGTATAGCTTAGAGATCTTGTGATCCTCTTCTTTTTCCCTGCTGATGTGTTTTTTTGCTTGGGGATACTCAAAAGAGCAAAGATGATAGTGGGAATTGCTTTGAATTTGAGGAAAAAATTACTAAAGAGGCAAAAAAACAGCTGAACGCAATATATTCTACTTCCTTAGGGATTTTTGCAGATGAAAATTTGTAAGCTTGTGCAGACCGGTGAAAAACTTAGTTTTGAGGTTTTGCTAATGGTTAATATTTGAAAATTTCTTTGTTTAATATGTTCCTTTTGACCTTTTCTCTCTTCTGCTTAGGCTTAGCAACTATTTTTATGGGGGTGGGCTGGACTAGGAGTCTCTCTTATCACTGATAACTCTTGCCGATGGTTGCACAAACAACACCCCTTATAAGCACTTCTTGACTCAACCACTTACGCATTTTATTCTCTCACTCTTATATTACTCACCAACTTATTATACTACCTTGCTCTTCGTGCAATAAACTCTTGTTTATAAGAACCCGGTCGTACACATCAGTGGCTCAGTCGGCTCTCTACCAGAGAAGACCAGACCTTCGTGAGTGTGCAGAGGAGAACTAGACTTCGGGACACCGAGTCTACACCTCTACAGGATACCTCAACAGCACCAGTGAGCAGTAGAAGACGGTGGATCTAGACCCGCAGCAACAGCAGAAGATTAGAGGTCGAGCAAGTGTGCTTCCTTATCCAGCCGTGTACGCCTTCGAAGCAGTGGCTCAGTCGTCAGCCGCATCCGACTGAAAAGCTCCATTAGCGGCAACACACTTGTGCAGTCGTTTTGGAAAGTCGTCGATAGCATTCTAGATGTATTGCTGGGGAATTGCGTCCCATTCTTCGCATTCTTCTGTGGTGGCTGTAGCTGGTCGCCTACTTCTGGCTCTGTCGTCGTTGCTGCCAGTCTCATTGAACCGTTTGATGGCACTCGAGACAGTTTGCTTGGGGGCACCCAAGAGGGTCACGTTTGTGGCCTTGCTGGAACAGGTGAATAATGGCAGGGCGTAAATCTTTCAACATGCTGAAAATAAGCTTGATTATGCTATTTAAACAGGTACACATGCATCACCACATTTAAACACATAAATGGACTGTGAAAAAAAAAGCAGCAGTTAAAACAGAAAAATAAGAAGTGAACAAAAATGATTATTCACCTACTTTCTTCTTTGCTTTGCTTTTCATCACAACGTCTGGTACAAATAACAAGCAAACCCCCTATCTGATAGAGGAAGAAAAATGCTACGTCATAGTGTATTTGGATGTTAATTTGGAAATAAATATTGTTCCAAACAATTAGCTCAAAGTTTGTCCCGAAACTTTTTTTACCCTAGTTATAATATACGACAAATGCTACAGTTATCGACGTAGAGTTATTGATTATGTTCTAAACTGTACGAGAAATTATACAGTTATAGGTAACTTCTGAACGACTGTGAGATATCTCGACTTAAAAAAATAATTTATAACAGTACGTTAATAACTGTAGAATTTCCAGTATAATATACGAGAAATTCTACAGTTATCAAATATAGTTGTGTGTTCCTTTGTAGTTTTTGTCCAATTTGAAACCTTAATCCGGTTTTTTTTCGGCTAAATTTCCGAATTTTTTGTACAAAGCTTATACAAGGCCGATATTCTAACAGTCGAAAAATATTTTTGTTTTAGAAAAGTCTCACTTGGAACACTCCCAGTGTGATTTTCCACCACATTTACTGGGTGAATACGGCGACGGACGGCTCACTATTAGTTCCAGCCAAATCCAAGACAAGCAAAATGGAGGCAGCTCTCCTTCTGTAGTCTCGGTTTGTGTAAGTCTAGATGACAAAACTTCAAGCGAAAGGATTTTGGTGCATTCCACTACAAGCTGGTAAAAATATATTAAACAGAAAATGTCTTAAAGGGGCACACCAGAGCGTTGCACAGAGAAAAGGCGGGGACCAGCGGTTTCTTTTCTTTCTCAAACATTTTTATGTGCGTTCTCATCCTGTTTTTTTCTGTCTAGTTTTTAAAAGTAGTATAAAATCATCTAGGTATTTGTTGGGCTGGGGGAGGGGTGGGGATGGAGTGGGGACTGATAATGGTCCCCTCAAGACTACTTTTATAAATAATCTTTTTGTTTTAGATAATGGAAGAACCAAAGAATTTCAAGCTGAAGGATCTTTATCGACAACTCTTTTTGCCTGATGAACAGTTCGTAGAATGGCTTCAATGTGGAAATAGAATGAGTTACACACAAATTTGCTCATTGTTTTATTCCACCCAAAAATATTTGCACATTTATGTAGTCTTGTGCAGACTACTTATTAGTAGTCTATAACAGACTACCAAGCCCCCAGCCCAACAAGCACCATCATCTATATTAGATTTGACGTCAACCAAGTGAAAAATGGAACGATTCAAAAAAAATTTCTGGTCCCTGCCTTAATTTTTTTGGAACGCGCTGGTATGCTCCCTTAAATTATTGTATTTTTAGTGGTGCTCCATTAGGATTTCATTGCCTTTGGTTTAGACCAAGGAGTGAGTCAGTGCTTGAGTTTAAAACCACACCTACTGTTTCTGAGCCTAGCCAAACAATGTGCAGGTATATGCATCTAATGGTATTACCTATAATCGCATAAGCCTGGATTTTGAAAACTTTCTGCGGTTCTACTGGAGAATCCGTTCCCGTTTTTTGCCTTGGTCCCCCCTGTTGATTTTTTTGTAATTTTTTTCAGATTTTTTTCAAACACTAAAAATCAACAGGGGGGACCAAGGCAAAAAATGGGAACGGATTCTCCAGAAAGGCCCTTTCTGCTACTTGACACCTCGCTTCAGGTTCATATAACGCGCTTCCAAATAAACTTCTATTTCTGACACCCACTCATCTTGATCCATATTTTGTCCCATCGTTAACTTACGTTAACAACAATTCTACAGTTAACGCTGGTGCACAATCTGACAAGTACCAGAATTTTTTTTTGGAAAAAAGCCAAAGAAAAAAATAAAAAGTTTGTTTGGAGGCGCCGCACATCTAGAGTTAGGGATTCTTCTCGAATTGTTCGTTTTTGTCTTTTTTAGTCGGAAAATCGGAAAATACTTATTTTTGACTCACGATCCAACCTCGAAATTTTTTGATTCCAGTCCATTTTTCGTTTCGAAAATTCCGATGCTTCGTCAATCCTATCCAGAAGCAAAAAAGGTTTCGGAAGCCTGTTTCTTGAAATTTTAACTTTCTCAGCTAGCTTCTAATACATGCTTTAGGCTTCAAGAAGCAGGCTCAGAAATCAAAAGTTTCGAAACTTGCTTTGAAAATTTCAAACTCAAAAGTTAGGTCGCATAAAAATATTAAAAGACAAAAGAACTGTCCAAATATAGATCCATGAACTATTCAATCTCTTTTTTGCAGCAATGATCATGAGTTTGAGCAAGTTCCTTGGACCACATCGGTATCCAACAAACCACAAAAATCTCTCTGCGGCTTTTTTGGTCAATATAGGCAAACAAAAAAGTTTGTTAAAAAAATATTCATTGTAAATTTTAGCACACCCAGAGAAATGTGGTTGGGTGGCGATTGCTATAGCCTTTCAGTGGACTGCGACCAACTGAACAACTTCAAATTGGTCGCGTTCCATTGTCAGACTGGAGAAGCTTATGATGGTTTGACAAATTTTGATTTGAGGACAAAACGACTTTTATTTGTGGCATATTTAGCCAGAACCTACACCTGTCTTGGCACTTGGAAAGAGGATGAATTGATGTTTGTGTACACACAAACTGATTCTACTTCAACAAGCACCAATAAAAAATCTGAACTATTTTGCTTCGTAGGTTTTACTGGAAAAATAAGTTAAGTCTGAATTCCAAATCACGTTGTTGGCTTTGTTTTTCTAAATATTCGTTGGATACTTCAAGGAAATTAGTAAAAAAAGCGCAGTTAAAACACAGGGATGTGATCTGTCCTCATTAATAAGATTTGTCCTCATTTTGATACTCAAAATCTTACTTATTTTTAAAATTTTCGTCAAAATTTTATTTTTTGGCACAAAAATGGCATTAAGCACTTGATAAAATAGGATATTTCGTCAAAATACCCTAATATGTCCTTATTTTGAGCAAATGTCAAAAGACGAGATGTCAAAAGTTGAAAAAGCCAAACCATTGAAAGCATGTCTATGGAGTCATTGGCCTTCGTAGCAAGAGCAGAGCAGAGGCGTTTATCACATCTCGAAACCGATTGTTGACTAATCCCCAAAGTATCCCCGATGTGAATTTGGAAGGAGTTTGAGGCAAGATAAGCAAGAGCCGCACAAACTTGGATATCTACTAGAATTGCGCCTCCCTGAGTAGTAGCGGGAAATTCATCTTCATCGAGGTCGCAAATAATCTGAACAATAATCCGAATAAATACTTACAAATGAATACAATAAATAAATACTTGGATCCCTAGTCCTCGTCCACCGTCTCCTAAATGCAAAACAAATAAAAAAAGTAATACTGAAAATAGCTTAATCAAACTTCTTTGCCATCCATGCTTGCAAAATAGTTGGATCCAATGTTGCACGAGGACAGAACCAAGTAGGTCGGCACTCCGGCTTTGCTTGAGAAGAACTTCTTCCTCGAGCTTCAAGACGTCATCGGCATCCGACTTCAGGCGCGAGTTTTGAAACCACGGTGTCCCAAGCCTTGTTCGAGTTAGTCTGCGCAGTAGCTGTGCGAGAAGACGGAAAGAGCGGAAAGGAAAGAGTCTGCCACCAACGCGGAAAATTTTGACGAGATATCGAGATTGAAACGAGATTTTTTCGGACATCGATCGATATGCTAAAGCGAATTATTAACACAAACATGCAGACTGGCGTCCTCTCGGGCACCCGCATTTGAAAGGCAAAGTTCAGTGTAGCAAAATACTACAATACCAATCGGGCCGTGAACCCGAAAACCCAAATTTGGCGGCAATTTAAAAAAAGTTTTTTGTTCGCAAAAAGTTTTTCGCTCCAATTTTCCCATAAAACCCACAACTTTCAAGTTCAACCATGAAAATTTCAAAAATTTTCACAGCAAAATCCAAATCTAAACGCAAAAGGTCCTCCGCCTGCAAAAGGGCTTTCCAATGAGTACAAACTGGCCCATTAAAATATTTCACAGAAAAAAGATAAATTTCCCCTCAAGGGGACCATTAATTAGCGTAACACACCCTCCCCGACCCAAATACTATAGGCAGTTTCCAAAAGAAGGGTTGCATCCAGCAATTTACCATAAACAGTGTAAAACGGCCAACACAGAACGAAAGAGCGTTAAAAGTTGGCATAGGAACATCAATATAAAAGTGGACCGAAGAGGTAAAAAGTTGACCAAAAATACATTAAAAGGTTGAGGGTAAATAAATTTACCCTGCCCCCGAGTAGATAAAATTTTTATAAGGAAAAATTACCCACCGGGTAATTTTATTTACTCTTTTACTCGGGTAAATGGTAAATGTTTTGAGTAAGAAAAGTAGCGAGTACAAAAATTACCCGGGTAAATATTTATCGGGTAAATTTGCCAAATGTATTGAGTACAAAAAAGTGAAATAATTACAATAAAATTAGGGCAATAAAATTACCCGGTAATTACAAAAATGAGCCTGCATTTTGAGTACGGGGTAATTTAAAAAGCCCCCGTAATTTTTTTTCCCGGGTAATTATTTTTTATCGGGCAATTTTTTCGTTTTGAGTACGGGTCCTGGCGCTAAAAAAGTTGATTTACCACGAAAACAAGCCAAAATAAGTATGGTGCCAACAGGTGGGATTGAACCTGCGCACCACTTTGGGTCATAAAGCACAAACACACATCCACTGCGACACCGAGGCCACCGGCTGAAATAACATAGCTTCTCACTTTTAAACGACATTTTGAGACGTTTTTGATAAACATTTAAAAGTTTTGCAATGTTTCCGGTCTTCTTGCCTTGTTAACAAATCTAGACTCATCCTAAATATAAAAAAGAATGTTAATAAAAGCATCATTCAATTTACAAAAAAAAAGTTCAAAAAAATCACAAAAACTTTTTAATAAAAAAATTCACTTGCCGAAGAGCTGAAATAGCTAATCCCACAAAAATTGTAGTCCGAAAGGCGAGGTATAATTTATATAGGGATTTGGTTGTAAATCTATCATCAGCTTTTGTTCCACTAATTCCAAATTTCTGTTTTGGAAGGTATAAGAAAAAAGCCAAAAGCAGGATATTTAATAGACCATTGTTTTGTGAAATTACATAAACAGACATCCCCAAAAACCTACATTTACGTCTGATGTTTAGATAAGTCAACAGCACGACGGCAACTTATTTGTAGCACCAGTGGGCAGTCACTGCGAGAGAGATTTCAATTTTACAGCTAATGTAAAAATTTTATTAAAAAAGATTCGGACAAAAATTTGACCAAATTTAGAGCGACAAAACGATAATACTCAACCAGCAACGTAACTTTTTTTAAGTTATAATATATCTCAGTTTTTGAGAAAAAAAAACATTTTAGAGTACTGTCGGTCCGAATTAGGATCCGGTGATGTGATTCCAAAGACTAAAACAGAAAACAAAAATACCCTTCAACAAATCCAGCATAGTCAAGTAGTCTCAGAATACGAACGTGCTGAAGACACAAACAACCAGGCTCAAAGGTTCAACGGACAACCAACAATTTTGATGATAATTGTTGCTATATTTCTATTGGCTAAGCCAAACTGTTAAATATATAAAAGTGTTGCATAAACAAAATGTTATTTATTGTGTAAGTCAGCGCAGTTCAAGCGCTTCAAAACCCATTTTACAGATTTTTTTTTAAATCTGAGTGTTGCTATATTTTCTTTTGAAAAAGAAATAAATTTCTAAAAAAATGACAAAAATCCAAAAAATTGGAAAAACTTGGATTTTGGCCAGTTTTTAAGAAATTGTTTTTTTTTCAAAAGTCCATATCTCAACACTCAGATTTTGAATTTTTTTTCTGTGAACTTTTTTGTAGCGCTTTTTGTAGCCTGAAGCAATTAACTCATTTGAACTTTTGACCAGTTAAAGTTCTGAAAGTGCTCGCCAACTTCTCGAAATAACCTCTAAGCTGTTTAGAGCTAAATGCTGACTTTTTCAAATAGACCTAGCTAAGTTTCATGTATTATTCGAAAGAAGAGATGTGAGGCTAACTACGTGTTTGGAAAAATTTTGAGATAAAAAAATTATTGCTAAAAATGAGCTAGAAGAGTCGGCCGGGAATTTTTCGTACACCATTTTTTACTTTTTTCAATAAGGAAATGTTGAGTTTTTTATATTTGTGATCTTTATCTCATTTTTAAGTTTGAGCCTGTAATTGCACCCATATTTTGATTTTTATGCAGGATACGTAACTCAAAATTTTGAAAAAAAGGACATTTGGTCATTTTTGTCAAAAATGCCATTTTATACAATGCTTATTGCTATTTCGAAGCGAAAGAAAAATTTTGGCTAAAAATTTCAAAAAAAAATATTTGGGGTCCCGAAAAAGTACAACTTTTTTTAAACAGTACAGATACTTTCCCTGTTTTTATGTAAAAAAATCTTAGATGTTCACTATTCTCACTCAAAAGATAATTTTCAGTTATACAGTTATACAAATCAAGAAGACAGCTTAGTTAGTTTGTCTGTAAGACGCTGCAGTATTACAATAGTAAAGAAATTACAGTCCACGGTCCTCGATGTAACGGCGTTAGGCGAATTCATCAACAAAATTTGTCTTGGCTCGAAATTTTAGTTTTTTAAATCAGCATTTTGGGCTCTACCCTGTTTCCGCCCAAATTGTTTCCGCCAAAAATCGTTATAGCCAACACGGTTACATTTTTAATTTTTTTGTGGTAGTAACAGATAAAATTTATAGATTTAATTGATTAGCTAAGTTACAGTGGAAGCCAGGACAATTTTGGGTGAACAAGTCAACACGTAGGTACCACAAAAAAATTAAAAATGTAACTGTGTTGGCTATAACGATTTTTGGCGGAAACATTTTGGTCGGAAACAGGGTAGAGCCGTATTTTGTATTGTATTTTGTAAAATTCATGTGAACATTTTTGAGAATCTGTAAACTCGAATCATTCACATGACAATGTTTAGGCAAATATGAACTTCGAGCTGCTAACTTCCGAAAGAAACAGGCCTACGCTAAAGGATATTGATGGACATCTGTACTAGAAGATACTTTCAAGGGGAAAAAGTGCCATCAAACCCAGCAATTAGTCGTCGGTGGCAAACTAGACTATTCCTGATAACCCTCTCCAAAAGTGACTAATACAGCGGCTATGTCTGACTATCGCATAACAAGACCTGAATAATTCAGGTATAAGAGCAAACGGTCGTTCAGTACCCGAAATAATGATCGATAAAAGACAGCAAAAAAGAATTCCTTTGGTGATAATAAGGTACCTGATTACCCATTGCACCTGAAAATTAGTGATGTAAATTCCAGCAGACGATTTTAACAAATAATATGCGGCTTATAACCACTTGCACTAGGCAGCCTATTGCTTGATGAAGTTAGCTTACTCTGACAGTTATGTTAAACAGGCCTAGCCATACTGCCTTAGGAATGGAGCACGAAGGCACATAGAAAGTGGCATAGCGACACTATGACCACATACACTCAACAAAGTCAAGAGTTTGCTCGAGATATACGTGTGTAGCTACGTCATGAATTCGATATTACATACTGGCGACTTTGCCAGATAGTATGCAGTTACAGTGTAATCTGCTCATAAAAGTAAAAGAGTTACCTGACTGGAGAACCTAAAACACAAATAATTACTAGTGTCCTTGAGTTAAAAAGCTATGTTAAAAAGCTATGTAAGGTAAAGGAAGGTTGGAGCCAACCATCATGCACATGTCCAACTAGCTGATTCATGCCTTTGCAGTCCTCCTGGTTCAGCTAAAGCTTACCTCTGACCTAAATTATTGAAATTTACCTAAAAATAATTGAAAAAATAAGGTGAACTCGCAAAACAAAATAATTTGACTAGATTAAAAACCAAATTTGACTGGAGGTTCGAACTCTTCGGGGAAATTAAAATTTGACGGGATAAATAATTAATTTGACGGGATTTTTGAATATTTTGACGGTAGAAATTGCTTTTAGCCATTATCATGGTTAAATTAGTTCAACGGGCTGATGTGATTCATCGATTTGAATCGACTGAACTGGCTGGATTGAATAAATTCATCCATTTTAGTCGATTCATCTGGCTTGATCGGATCAATCCATCCGTTTGAATCAATTCGACTGGCTGTATTGGATCAATTCATCCATTTGAGTCGATCTAACTGGCTGGATTGGTCATTTAATCCGTTAGAATTGGCTGGATTGGATCCAAAACCATTTAAATTCAACCTCCGGTCCTCCTTGATCATTGCAAGACTAGCTTGATACTAATGCACAGTCCGGTTCCAAAATATGGCTTATTCACCATTTCGTTTTCTATAGGGGCAAATTCGTCTGAAATTTCAAGTTTTACAGCTCCTTTATGAGTTTTGCCCAAACAAGTAGTACCGTATTTCATCTAATAAAACGGCCTTCCCCTTATTTAAAAATCGTGTTCTTGACATTGTGATTTTGACCCAATTTTTGAAAACTTCTGTTATGCAAGTTACCGCCATAGTGGTCTATTTTTTTTAATTTGGACGGCGTCCCGTCAGCCGTCTCCAAATTTTCGGCCGCCCGTCCGCCGTCCCGTCCTAAACGTCAATTTTTGCCGGCCGTCCTTCAGCCGGCCGGCCGAAACCCGGCCGTCCTGGACGGGACTGGGACGGTCCCGGCCCGGCCGGACGGCGGGACCACTATGGTTACCACTCATTTTGTAGCTCATCTCATTGGCTACAAAATGGGTGATAACTTGTCTGAGAGAAGTCTTAAAAATTGGGTCAAAGTCATAATGCCAAGAACACGATTTTGAATTGAGGGTGAAGGGACAGAGTGGCCATATCGTTTTTTGATAAAAGGGGCTTTCGATCACGAAAAGGGGCTAATTAAAAAGTTAATTAAAAAATTAATTAAAAAGTTCCAAAAAGGGGCATTTTATTAATTAATTACCGTATTTCCTCTAACAGGCCGCCCCCTCCCAATAAGCCGCCCCCCTCTAACAAGCCGCCCCCCTAGGGGATGATTGAAAATAAGCCGCCCGCCTCTAATAAGCCGCCCCCCCCTTACCTTCACCTTGTTCCCAGTTCACTTAGTTCCATGCTTTTGAATGATCGATATTTTCATTTGTTTGTTTGTAAGCACAGCATTTTCTGTTATCGCTTTCTCGTAAATACAGCATTTTTGGTCATCTCTTTGTCATAAACCCAGCGCCGATTTTCGAAAAACGTGGCTTAAATTTTTGCGGCGCTATTGGTTGAAAACAAGCCGCCCCCTCCAATAAGCCGCCCTCCTAATAAGCCGCCCCCTAGAGGGTGATTGAAAAATAAGCCGCCCGGGCGGCCTATTAGAGGAAATACGGTAAGTGTTGAATTAATTAAGTGTTGAATTAATTAAGTGTTGAATTAATTAAGTGTTGAATTAATTAAGTGTTGAATTAATTAGTGTTGAATTAATTAAGTGTTGAATTAATTAAGTGTTGAATTAATTAAGTGTTGAATTAATTAAGTGTTGAATTAATTAAGTGTTGAATTAATTAAGTGTTGAATTAATTAAGTGTTGAATTAATTAAGTGTTGAAACTATCCGATGGATACATTACATCAGCTTTCTGAAATCAAACAGTTATATCAACTCTTTCTCGTCGATTGATCACCTATATGCTGTATTGCTTACCCCTTCTGGAACTTGTTGAACGTTTTCCTCCGGGGGGAAGGGGGTGGGCGTTTTATTAGAGGAAATACGGTAACTAAGTAAAAGAACCCATAGTAAGACTACGCTTAGCTATATAGAGTTCGCTACATTTTTCAATAAATACTTTGCTACACTTTAAATTTAACGATTGAACTTACGGCTCTATATAGCTTTTTATGAGTTGTGCTTGTGCGCAGGATAGGCCAAAGTATCAGGCGTACTCAAACATGTTTTTTTTACTTGTCGGAAAATTTTACTTGAAAAAGTGTAGTAAACTTTCATTTAAATATGCGGTGTAGTGTCCGCTATCTGTGTGATAAGTTTATTTTATTAAGTAGCAGACCTAGAAAGCCGTAAAAAAAGTTTAATTCATATACAGTTGAACCTCTCTAATCTGGCGCCTTCATTTATTCCAGTCAGTAATAAAGTTCCTTTGGCTATCCTCCCTAATCCACCACCTTCGTTTAGTCCCGAAGGGTGCAAAGGTTTGACTATATCTGAAATATGAAAATGTAGCTCAACTACAGTATCCTAGAAACCTCGCACCTGTACAAAGGGGAGGCACGGCTACTTTTCGACATTCAGAAATGAGTTTTGTAATTCCCGCATTTCTATTTGCCACCTCCATTGAAAAATTGACTACACGACCATATTGGTCGAGCATAGAATTGTACAGGGTGTTTTACGAAGTTCTGTCACTTTTGAAGGGTCGTAACTTTTTCCCTAGCTCGAATTTCGGCATCTTGTAAACGCCAATCGACTCAGAATCGCATGGAATCTTTTTGGTATATAAAGTCGAATACACGATTTTCGCTTGGTCCCCCTGTGTTTTAGGCCTTATTCATCGAGAGGCCATCCACAGAGCAGTACCCAAACTACAGTGGGGCCAAAATCATGTTTTTGACTTCACATACCAAAAATTTCCATGCAATTCTGAGTCGATTGGCGTCTACTGGATGCCGAAATTTAAGCTAGGGAAAAAGTTACAACATTTCAAAAGTGTTAGAATTTCTTGAAACACCCTGCATAATCACACGAGATATTAATTATCGGATATTAATTATTATCTGGGTAATTTCCCATAATTACCCGAGTGTCGTGTAAGCAGGTAATTCGCGGGGTAATAACGGGTATTACTCGGTATCCATTGTACAGCCCTAGTCGAACCTTTGGTAGTTAGAAATAATAAAACGAGAATTCGAGTAGTCCTTTTTCAACATGGTGGTAATCGATGTCAAAAGGTAGCCGTAAGTGTCTTTCTTTTTGAAGCTTCCCTGTTGAAAATACATGTTTTCCTTCTTTTTGGATTAATTTTGAAGTGTTTAGAGTTTTTAAAGATTGATAAATGTGATTTTTAGTAAAATGAATTTCGTCACTATTGTTGCTCGCCGCACCATTTGCTCTGCTGCCCGTCAAAGATTAGGTTATTGATTATTGAACAAAGACGCATTGCTAATTTTGTTTTAGTGGAGTCGATTGTTCGTGTGGACCATGCTGGGGAACTGGCTGCTGACCGAATCTACGCTGGTATATGACCTGTAATACATGATATTGTGTGATCTCCTAATTCTTTGCAGGGCAGTTGGCTGTTTTGGGAAAGAATAGTAGACTGAGTCCTTCAATTCAGAAGATGTGGGATGAGGAAAAGGAACACTTGGATGTCATGGAGGTGGTTCTACTTTTACTCGAATTTTGACAATATTGTTAAAATAAGTTATTTTTCTAGCGTTTGTGTGCTGTGCATAAGGTTCAGCCGACACTCCTTGCACCTATTTGCAGTTTGGCAGGATACCTATTGGGTAGGCTTTGAAGAAATTATTGATGTTATTTCCGATAAATTTTTTAAGGTGCTGGAACTGCTCTGATGGGCGAGAAAGGAGCAATGGCATGCACTATCGCAGTGGAGGAATTGATTGGCAGTCACTACAATGATCAAATCAAGCAACTGGTAGAAGACGACCCTGAAGAGCACAAAGACTTGCTTAAGGTAGATTTTATTGTTTAAAAATATTTACATTTCATATCTTGACCTTTGTCTCGGTATAAGGTTCTATTCTGCAATCAGATTTCATAAATGCCGTTTTCTTTTTTTGCGAAAAATGCCGGCACGTGTTGGACTTGTCTCAATATAATGAATTAGAGCCAAGGTCTAATTTTGGTTTATTCAGATTCTTTCCCGACTCCGTGATGAAGAGCTCGAGCATCATGACAAGGGAGTGGACTACCAAGGACGCGAAGCGCCAATGTATGAGGCCATGAAGAATATCATCCAAGCGGGTTGCAGAGCTGGCATTTGGTTGACCAAAAGAATTTGAGTTCCATACCAAATTTCATTGTTGTGAAGAATAAACACAACTTATTGCTTGTATTGTAAAATAAAGTGTTCTATAAATATATGTTTCGATGTAATAATATATACACATCTATAACATCCCTTTATGACGGAGTTTTGGTTGGAGAAATCGTGTGAAGGCGAAATCCTTTGTTTCAAAAGACCAAATTAATTGGGACACGGATATTTCGTCCCAATTTATTTTATCTGTTCAATGGAAGGTATGGCAAAATATCCAGCAGAGGAGAAAATGGCACAGTTTAATAAAAAATGATAACTAGAACAGAGTCCAGCTTCAAAGTGAAAACCTGCAGCACCTTTGAAAGCTGCTGGTATCCAGTCGAGTGCAAGCAGAAATAAAGGCAGATTGTCAAAAAAGCTGCAAAATTATTATTTTTAAATAAAAAATACCTAAATAATTAAACTTATCATTAGAGTATAATAAAGCTTGGAAGCAAATGTGGCTCTGGTAGAAGATGCCTCTATAATCTTGAGAGATTTCCAGATGTTAGAGACTAGGCCAACCAGTGTCATGAAGCCAAACACAATACCAACTGTAATGGATGTTGGTTATGGTATATCCCCTTTCATGGTTGGAGCTTAAAAGAAAAATTAAAATTGAAGCTTTTCTCAAAGAAAAATTTTCAGTGGGCATATGCACGGGTCGTACTTTTGGTGGCCAATATTTTCGGCCCGGGCCCAGTCAAAAAAATTTCGGCCCGCGCAGGGCCGTCCTGGCCCGTCTTCCAAACAGTCAATGAATTTTTTGCAGTCAACCAATTCCACATAGTCAACGCATTTCACATATTTAATTAAATTTTCATAGTTCATAGTTTTTATAGTTAACGAATTTTATATAGTCAACAAAATTTTAATAGTCAACTAATTTTACACAGTTAATGTATTTTTTATGGTCAACGAATCTTATATAGTTAACAATTTACATTGTCGACGTACTTTTTCACACAGTTAAAAATCGTACATAGTCAACCAACTTTCCAGGCTCATGTCAGTCACTTTTTAGAATTCTTTTTGACTTTCGCTGAACAGCCCTATATTCAAAAAAGCTATTATGGATAAAGGTTTAAAACAATTAAATTATGACTGACTGCACATTATAGCCTCGAAATTAAAAATGAGATAAAGATTATAAATATAAAAAACTGGCATTTCCTTATAGAAAAAAGTATGGAACACTCCCGGAATTCTTACTAAATTCTCAATGAACACACTACTAGGCTAGAATTTGTTAAAACAAGACAACAATTTATTTTTTGATGTTTCTATAGTCTACAGTCAATTCCAGTTTCTTTTATTTTCTCAGTGTCCCAGCCGATTCAATAAAAAATTTGCACCATTGATTGGCTAATGTTTTTAGAAAATCTTTAACTTATTTAATTTTGTGGCTGCCTTAAAGGTTATACGATAGTCCAAAAGCCAAAAATGTCACACCTGCGAAACTCATTGTGAAAAAGCCTTTGCTGTCCTCAGTCTTTTAAAGTCTTTCATAAGCTTTCAAAGCAAATTCGTCTCAACAAGAATTCTCTTCAAGTATTGTTCTGATAGAAATAAATGAATAAGAGCGAATCTTTTTTTCACCGTTGTTTACATTTCCTTTTCTATTCCATTCAACGCCGGTTTTTTGCGTTCTACTATCTCTTGTTTTTTTGCCTAGCCAGTATGGAATTCCCTGATATGGACAAACTGCTAGACGAATTGGAAGAATCTGCCGAAGACTTTGTAAAAAGCAGTTCTACACATATTTTGGATGAAAAAACTTTTTCCAAGGGTTTTCAGCCCATCGACTTGGTCCAAAAGGTGGAAAATTTGGAAGAAAGCATTCAGCTAAATGAGGTCTTGTCCAATCCAAATGATTCTTTGCCTGAGAAATTGTCTTTGGAAACTGTTCCACAGGATGGAAATGAAGAAATCAAAGAAAGTTCTTGTGAGTCACCGCCTTTAGTGACTCAGGTTAGGTTTTTTGGCAAGAAAATTTTTTATTTGGCTATATTTTTGTCCGTTTAGGAAGATTCAGCGGTTAATAAAGCACAAGAATGTAATAGCCCAGTGCAGCTGACAGTAGAAAAAGTACCTGAAGATCAGCCTCCAGCTTTGCAAGAGGTGTTTTATCGGCACTTATTTGGTTTGGGGCGGGTTATTTTCCCATGTGAAAATAGTGTTGAAATGTCTTCTAAGCAAGGCTCCGATCTCAAAATTTCGAAAAAAAGAACATTTTCAAACATTTTCCCCGAAGGGGGCGCAGGGGGCTTGGTCGGTTAGAGATGCGCGCACTCACATACCTTAGACATAATTCCGAGCAAGACTCTTGATCAAAAATGCATTTAGAGGCTCTTTTTGCCCAGCTCCAGTGACCAAAACATGGTAAAACAGCGAAATGGTCGAAATTAAAATCCCAAAACTCAATTTTTATTGACCAGAACACAAAAATAATGTCTTTTTGAACTTCTGAGGTGATTTTAGGTTGATACAGGGTGTTTGGAAACACTTTTAAAAAAATTTCATTTGGGTATACTCCGGTAGGGTCCATTTTTCAAACAATAAAACAAAACAGATTAATTCCTATCATATTTTTCTTCCCTTTGCATTTTCTTTCGCACTTCTTCGTTCATGATTAACAAATTGTAGACAGCCACGCAGTCGATATCGAAGTTGACTCGCACTTGGAGGAGAGCCTTCACCGTTTCCACCTTCACAGAATTCCTTACATCTGTCCACTGCGCCTTGCACAAAGAGAAAATTCGCTCCACAAACGCATTCACCAACTGAATTGAGAGTACAATACTAACGAGTTTGTAGAGGAACGGTAGAGAGTCGTTGTCCTGAAAACAAACAGCAAAAATATAAAAAAGTTGCCAAATTGTCATTTCACTCACCTTGAAAATCTTCTTCTACTTTTCCTCCGATGGTTCCGCATCAAAGTCTTCTTCCGATATCTGTGCAAGCAATTGACTTCTGCCACCTCATTGAAGAGTTCATCGTTTTCTGCAATTTCCGGCGCCACTTGTTTCGCCAGTTCCAAGGCCTCGGTGTAGTCAATGTTCTTCATCTTCAGCAGAATCCATGAGATGTTTGTCGGGAGGAAGTCCACGCGAAACTATTTGTCGATGTATTTGAATACTGTCGTGTAGAAGTATTAAAGTACAACTTATAAATTCAATGGACTTTTTCGAACCAAACAAACCAGAAAACTTTCGGTCAGTCTCTCTTTCACTTCCCCATCCAAACGCTGCAGTGATGTCGCTGTCTCCGCTCCAAAGAATTTGCTAGCTTTTCGCTTTTCTATCTTCTGCTTATAATTTCGATGAGTTCTGGAAGAAGTGCTGTTGTTTTCTGAAAGCAATTTTTAGTACTGACAATACTGACAGAACAAAGATAACCTGCAGTAGGCGCAGAGGCTTCTCAAAGACACACAGGACACTTTGAAGGAATTGAAGAATTGGCAGCAATTCATCAGACATAAAGAACTTCTCAAAAAACAGCGGCGCTTTGTTAGCAAATCCGAAGAGAGCAGTCAGTGGTTCCCAGAGCTTCAGAATTCTATCAATGACTTTGCCGTGCGTTGGAAATGTCTCGTAGTTTGTATAAAACAGTCAAGAAAAAGTCCTTTGAGAAAGGTAAAATCTAAACCTCCAGTAATTTACATATATTCTTGAACTACTCATGTCGGCTTGTTGATCCTTTAAAGTAACTTGCTAGCAACGACGACGGATTTGATGTCCAACGGATGTTGATCGGCACCCTTTTGAGCAGCATTATGAAAGATATGAGCAGGACAGCCAAATGCACTTGAATTTCTTTGGCAAATGTAAAGAACCTAGAACAGTTCTTCAAAGCAGTATAGAAAGAATAGAAACCAAATCTGATGACGAATGAACAGCAGTCGCTCGAGGCAAAAGCTTGGTTAGGCTCAGGCTCCTTCGGCAGCGGCAGTCTTATCATCTGTAGCAGTCGTCGCTGCTCGGCTTGGCATGAAATTAGAAAGAGCTCTGAAAGTGCAAAACCAATAACAAAAAGATTCAAAGCAATAATACCTAGTAGTTGCGGCGGCTTTTGCGTTATCCTTGTGCTTCTGTTTCTGTCGATGCTGAGTAATTGCTGCTTTTCCCATCGCTGTTATGTTCATTTCATCCTTGCACGGAATACAGAAAGCGTGAAAGTCATCTTTTCTTAATTGTTGTTTAGCGTATTGTTTAGCGTAGTCGTACTTGTACAGGGTGTCCCGAAATTACGCGCACATTTTTCTTTTTGTCTTTAAACTGTTCAAATGTGCTAGACTAATTAATTTTTGAAAGAACTGCCGCCTATCGAGGATGTGATCATCGGACACGAGCAGCATCCGAAGCAAGTGATGATATGGGCTCAGAATCAGAGAATGCATTGAGGCTCAAGGAAACCACTTTGAATGACTTTTGCCTTTGTTAAATATTGGCTATTCTTTCGAAAATAAAGAGATGTGGGAATTTTGGCGTTCATTTCTAGGTGTGTTTGTGTTCTTCGTTCTCAAAAATCCCACAATTCTGAGATTTCCACGGTTAGGATCCGAAAATGGAAATCGACCGGGCAAGGCTTTTTTTTGATGTGCGCGTAATTTCGGGACACCCTGTACTTGTTCTTGGTCTGAATTCGACGCATCGTAAAGCTAAAAATGTGAAACATTTAAGCAATAGAGAAAAACAGAACAAAAAGAACAGGCGATTGAACAAAAGAACATTTTTGTTTAAAAAGAACATATCGGAAGCCTGCTTCTAAGTAATTTTTATTGCTAAAAACGATAAAAAGGCTGTTTTGTAATACTTTTCTGAATGAAAACTAATTTTTGGGAAATGCTGACCATTCTGACTTTTTGCCTTGGGAGACCACCTTGTATATAAACCTTGGTCCCCCAAGGCAAAAAGTCGAATTGTGGCCGAAAAAATTTTTTCCCCAAAAAATTAGTTTTTATGCAAGCAGAAAAGTATCACAAATCGTTTTTAGCATATAAAAATTACTTAGAAGACATTTAAACACTATTGTCACATGGGTAAAAAACCCGCCCCCAAACCGAATAAGTTCCATTTTATCTTTTACCGCATATATAAAATTCCCTTAAAAAACTTATTTATTTCTGACTTTGGGCTAAAAAATTTTTTAATACTTTTTGTCCCATGTTTTTTTTCTGACTTACAGTAGCGGACAAAAATAATGTAACACCTGTACAAAAATCTAAGTTTTGGTAAAGTTCTAGTATCTCCTGGCAAAATTTTGTCCGGCAAAAACATTTTAAGTGTATTTTTAAGCAAGGAACATGATTCTGCAAAAAAAAATTCATTCTTGAGGGCACAATTTCATTCTACAGCCACTTTTTCACGACTAGTCCATTTTTGGGCCGGACAAAAGTAATGTAACACCCTTGATTTTTGTACATTCGCTCACCTCTTTGTTATTGTCGCCTTTTACAAAAAGTTGTTTTAGCTCTAGAAGATGGTAAACAAGAAGAATCAGCCTGTGCAGACCAGAGAAGCTATCAAAAGAGCATCGGATAGTGGTATGTCAACTCGGAAGGTCGCGTCTTTATTTGGTGTGAGCAATGCAATGGTTTCGAGAGTCACCAAGCGCTTCAAATCAACCGGAAACTTCGCAAACATGCCTCGTAGTGGCCGTCCGCGCAAGTCAAGTGAGAAAAGTGATAGAGCCTTAGTTCGAATCGTCAAAAGGATCCTTTGAAGACAGCCACTGATGTTACCAAGCATGCAAATGAACGTCTGGGTCTCGGAATAAGCACGCGCACAGCCAGAAGAATTCTCAAGTAAGCTCCAAATTTTGTCGGAAAAGTGTGAACAAGCTTTATTTCAGAAGAGCCGATCTCCTGCTGCTCGTCCATCCAAGAAGCCGTGGATCTCGAAAAAGAATGTGAAGGAACGTCTCAAGTTCGCACACGCTCACAAGGACTGGTCAGTGGCCGACTGGGGAAGGGTGCTCTGGAGCGACGAATCAAAGTTCAATCTCTTCTCATCCGACGGCATTCGCTATGTCAGACGTCCGCGTGGCAAAAGAAATGATCCAAAGTACCAGGTTCCCACTGTCAAACATGGAGGAGGGTCAGTTATGGTTTGGGGTATTTTCTTCGGTTTTTAAATTTTCCTCTTGCATTTTTGTTGATGTTTTCAGGCTGTTTTTCGAGGATGGTGTCGGTCCGCTGGTTCGAGTCGAAGGCAAAATGAACGCTGAGATGTACAAGGGCATTCTGGACGACAACATGATTGAGCACGCCATTACTTGCCTCTCAAACGATTGGATCTTCATGCAGGATAATGACCCGAAGCACGCCTCCAAGCTCCTGAAGAAGTGGTTCATCGACAATAACGTGGAGGTTCTCAAGTGGCCGTCGCAGAGTCCGGACTTAAATCCTATCGAGCACCTGTGGGAGCATCTGGATCGGCAAATTCGCACACGCACCTACTCGAAGACAAGCGACTTGTTCAAGGCTCTTTGCGCAGAATGGAACAAAATCAGTTTGGATGTTTTAATGAAATTGGTTGACTCCATGCCTGCTCGTTGTGCTGCTGTTGTTGCGTCCAAAGGGTTTGCGACGAAATATTAGTGTTGAATAAAGCGATTTCAATTATTTGTTGCTTCACATTTTCTCTTTTACGGGATAATCAAAGGTGTTACATTACTTTTGTCCGGCCCAAAAATGGACTAGTCGTGAAAAAGTGGCTGTAGAATGAAATTGTGCCCTCAAGAATGAATTTTTTTTTGCAGAATCATGTTCCTTGCTTAAAAATACACTTAAAATGTTTTTGCCGGACAAAATTTTGCCAGGAGATACTAGAACTTTACCAAAACTTAGATTTTTGTACAGGTGTTACATTATTTTTGTCCGCTACTGTAGATTTTGCCTGTCGTCAGCTGTAGAATTTCTTGTATTTTACACAGTCAACCCTCGATTTAACGATACCATTAAATGCATTTGGTTGGTTTCTAGTCAAATTACTTAGTAGAGGCCCTTGATTTTAACGATAGTTTTTCTCGGCCCCCAGGAGTATCGTTAAATCGAGGGTTGACTGTATTAGAAATTCCACAGTTACTAACGCACAGTTATCGATAGGGCAGAATCTGACTCAGGATAAGTTGGTCGGCATCCTGAGTCGGAAATAAAAAGAGTACATTTTGGAGGAGTAATATATTAAACCTAGATTTTAAGGTGCAAGAAAATTCTCTTCTTGGAATACTCGAAAATGTAGTTAAAGCAATATCTGATGAGTCCATCCTCGAAGAAATTGTTGGTAGCCACACTATCACAAATGTAAATTCAGTTACAAAAAAAACATTTCCTCGCTGGTACGTACACTTAAATTTCTAGCCTCCAACCGACAATTTGACACTGCTTGCGATCGCTGACCAGTCAAAAGATGTGTCTGTCGAACTGGATGCTGCAAGTAATCCTCCTACAGCTCAGCCAATAGCACTGTCTGAACAGGAGGAGAATCAGGTTGGTTTGCTAAAAGTACTTTCAACAGTGGCTAACTATAAATCCTATTATAGGCAGCCCATGAGATCTCTGTGGTACCAAAAGATGAAATCAAAGGCACAGACCCTACGGCTGTGAACCTACTTCCTGGAGCACTTTTAGCAGACATCAATGGGGTTTCTTTTGGTTTTTTTATTACAAAAATTAGTTTCATGGATTTCCAAGTTTAGGTTGACCGGGAAGACGCGTTGTCGCAAGACAGAGAGTCGAAGCTAGCATGCGAATTGCCCAAACAGGACTTGGAAGCGCAGACAATAGGAGCCGATGAGAAGAAGACTGGCGAAATGCAACCCGAACAGGAAACTAAACACTCCGAAATCGAAAAAGAAACGGCATCAAGCGGCCTAATCAACGCTCAAGAAGGCGGGACATGCAATCAGGTGGGTAAATATTGCACCAATCACTCACAGGCTAGGGGTCGTGACTTGGGTCAACTTCGATGGACATTTCATAAACCAACCCCAAGTTTCTTATGAAACCATCTCCCCAGCTCCCAACTTTTTTACAAAAATAAAAACGTATCCCAAGAAAATTCTACAGATTTGAAATGACGACCCAGCAACGATTAAACAAACCCCCCGCTTACCACTTGTTTTCGAAACCCTATACAGTCAAACATCGAAAAACCGACACCAATTGGGACCGGGCCTAAGGTGTCGGTTTAGAAGAGTTTAATGAGGCTTTAAGTTTAATTCCAGAACAAAGTGTCGGTTTAAGTTTTGACTAATATTCAAATAAATATATTTCCTTTGATAAACTTTTTAATTGACTAAACTTAAACAAGTCAATAATAGAATTTAAATTGTTTTTTATCTAAATTTTATTTATTTTTGATTGAAAATTATCTATATTTAGTTCAGGGGTGTCGGTTTATCGAGGTTTGACTAGTAGTCGAATACCGTATTTCCTTTAATAGTTCCCCCTGCTCGTTTGACTGAAAGTTGTCTAAAAATGTGGATTTCTAAAAAATGTGCACTTACAGTCGAGTTTCGATACAACGAACCCCCAAACAGTTCGTTCTCACCTCGGGTCCGACACTTTTTTAGCTCGATTTTTGGAGCTTTTTGCCAGTTGTCTTCCGTCAGTCTAGTGAAATATCGCAAGATTTAGATTTTACCGATTGCTTTTGTACATAACAGCAGTTTTGCCGAAAGACCCGGGTCTCGATATAACGAACACTTATTTTAAAAAAGGTGAAAATAAGTGTTCGTTATATCGCGGCCGCAATACAGTAAGCGATCGGTAAAATCTAAATCGCGATATTTCGGACTAGACTGACGGAACCTGCAAAAAGCTTCAAAATCGAGCTTAAAAAAGTGTCGGACCCGAGGTGAGAACGAACTTTTTGGGGGCTCGTTGTATCGAAACTCGACTGTACTAATTTTTGGGAGATAGAGCCCAAAAACTGTTAATGCTAGCTCATCTTCTTGCTTTTAGTAAACTTTACA
Source organism: Ditylenchus weischeri (assembly GCA_029231635.1). Lineage (NCBI taxonomy): Eukaryota > Metazoa > Nematoda > Chromadorea > Rhabditida > Anguinidae > Ditylenchus > Ditylenchus weischeri. The sequence goes on from JAMRYI010000175.1 coordinate 60,277, forward strand.
AATGCTAATAGACATCTCTCGCAAAATGGAACTTTCGGAAATGCTAGTGTGCCATTTCGATTTTACTACACTGAATAAAGCTAGGGCAAAAATGGCTTACTAGCATTTTCTGTCGGGCTTCTAGAACAAATTGCAAACCCTGGTTTCAATGCGTTATAATTTTGCGTCGGGACTGCACTTAAATAATTATTCCATGAAAATTGTAGGTAGAGACAGTTGAAAAAATTGAAATGGACAGCCAACCAGATGAGGAATGCACAGTCTTCAATGATGAATCAACCGTGGAAGAGAAAAACCACGCCAAAACGCCAGAAGAAATGGTCAGTAGGGATGACTTGTACGAAGAGATTGAACGGATGGAAAAGTTGATTTTGGCCGAGAAGCAAGGTAAATATTTTATCAAACTTTTATTTGGCTACTAAATACATAATAAATATTTAGCTCTACTATTGTCTGGTGATGCACCATCCACACCGCCAATTATTTGCTTTGGTAAAGATGCAACAATACTCACCTCTAGCACCGTCAATAAAAGTTCTCTGACGACCGAAGAGAAAAATTTTCTTACTCCCACATCTCAGAAACTACTGGCAGAACCAGATAATAGTTCTGTGACTGAGATCCAAAACAAGCGCGACGAAGAAGCCGTTGTAAATCACAGTCTGACCGAAGAAAGACTAATTTCAGAATCGAGTAAGTGTTTTTGAGAATGTGTATAGGGCGGCAATGACAAATCGTAAAGAATGTTTTACTGAAAGAGCATTCATGGTTTGACTTCCAAGTGGGTTTCACAAACATATGATTACAATAAATGGTTAAAAACGATTTTTTGTAATTTTGGACCAGGTATAAGGAAATAACCTCGATTTCTGACCCCTATTTTTGATAGATGTAAGATGTTCTGCGAAAACAGAATTTCGGAATCGCATCAGGACAGAAAGTTATGACGGTTTGAAATCAGGCGAATTTCTTGCACCGCCCTATAGTTTCAGAGAATTTTTTTCTGCAGCCTGATAGTGCTCCTCTTTCCCGTCGAATATCACGTTGTACATATACTTTTATGTAAAACAAAAAAATAGGGTGGATTTTGCCAGTGTCCTTACCAGTGAGCAGTGATCCGTGAAAGTTGGAATTATTCGCGAATAATTCGTGAAACCCCACTTAAAACAGCCTCCTCTACATAAAAATAGGGGTCAGAAATCGAGGTAAGAACAACTGGTTCAAAATTACAAAAAACCGCTTTAATGTATGATTCCAAAAGAATCACTTTTATGGACTTGAAATGAGAAAAGTCGAAATTTTTTTTTGTTCAGAAAACCCCTCGGGTTTGATTTACAGCTAAAATTAGTAACTCACTCATTTTATCTGAAAATGTGTTTATCTCATTGATGAGAAAGTATACATCAAAACTGTTTTGTGCACCGTTTACACCTTTTTTTGTGCTACCCCCATGCCTTAATACAGTCAAACCTCGTTTATCCGGCACCCCCAAAAGTTCGTTCCCGCCTTGGGTCCGACACTTTCTTTAGCTCAAATTTCGAAGTCTCTAACAAATGGTAGAATCAGATTTTTCGCGGTGCAGGTAAGAGGACTGAATAAATATTTCCTTGTTTTTCAGAAAATAACGAAATTTCGACGTGCTTACACTTTGCTAAAGATGGTGGTGACATGAATGAGTTGATTGAAACAGGAGACTGCTCAAGCACTGTCACTGAAAGTATGTTGACGACGAAAGAGATCTCTTTTTCCGATCCAGCATCCCAGGAACCCACTACAGGAAGTGCCACGAATAAGATCATGCAGACAAGGCACATGACACAGTTTGATTCCATAGACAGTCTGACCGAAGAACACACAGTCGCAAAGCCAGGTTAAAAGTTATTATCTGTTAACATTCTGCTCTGACTGCCACGCAGTTCCTTTCAAGACAAAAAACATTTGAAAAAATCAGTATCTTAAATTTGACCTGGAGTTCAAGATATAAAAGTACCTGGGTATGCAATCGACCATGCTGAACACGAATCCGGTGTCAGAATTTGCTTTTTGCTTAGCACGGACGTCAAAAGACAAAATTTTTAAAAAGTTTTATGGGTGGGTTCATTAACTGATGGGTTCATTAAATACAAATTAGCCAAAGAAATACTTTTGAAGTTTTCAGAAAATGCTCAAACCTCACCACAAGCTGTTTACGAAAATGATGCTCCACAATTAGAGGGCTTGACTGCATTCAGCAGAGACCAAGTGGACGACGAATCACAAACAGCAGAGGTTCTAAACAGAACAGAAGCTGTACAACCAGGTGATTCACAAGTGATAATCGCCGGTTGCTTCCCATAAAATTTGTGATGGTGGAAATATAAACCCTTTAATTGACTTACAAATTGCTGGGTTTAATTAACACCACCAGGATAAGATAAATTACCGTATTTCCTCTAATAAGCGCCCTCCCCAAACTCCGGAATTTCTTAAATTCATTCTCCGCCTTTTATAGCAAGCTGGGAATCTGCGCTACATTTTGGTATATAACATATGTTGCGTTCAAAAACAAAAACTTGGTATAAAAGGCGGAGAATGAATTTAAGAAATTCGGGATTTTGGGGAGGGCGCTTATTAGAAGAAATACGGTATACTCTTTCGTATTGCAGACAATGTCCAGACTTCTTCACCCAGGGACCATAAAAATGATAGTGACGACTTGGAAATTAGTCCGGTTTCACCAGAAACCAGTTATCAGCAATTAGGAGAGGCCTCAGATCAATGCATCCAGGGCATAGAAGACACCGAGTGTGAACTAGCTAGAATGGTCGATGAAGAAGTAGTATCCGAAGTTACTGAAAACGAAGAAATAAGTAATTTTCCAAGCACTAGCTCTGCCACTAATTCTTCGGCCCAAGGTTTGGAAAAAATTTGCTGACTTTCTAGCAAACAAATATTTTTTAATTTAGTAGAAATTCCTAAAAGATCTGTAGTAGCTTCAACTCACAACTTTGACATCTCTGTGATCAACAGTATGTTTCGAAGAATTTCATAATATTCTGTAGGGTAGGGTTCGGTCGATTAACCGACAACCGGTTTTTTAGGCCGATAAACCGAAATCAAAAGATATTTTTTTCAAAAAACCGACGGAATGATACCCTACTGTTTTGGATAAAAACTTTCAAAACTTTTAGATCATAATTGTCAATTTCAGGTCAGATCAAGTTGACTGAATCTGAACTTCAGTTGGCCAAGGTGAAACCATACTGGATACCAGACGAAGAATGTTCCAATTGCATGTTGTGCTCAGCCAAATTTACAATAGTCAATCGAAGGCATCATTGCAGGTCTTGTGGTAAGTAATACTGTATAGGTACCAGTACTGATACTGTTTTTGTCTAAAAAGTCCGCTTGTCTGATTTCAAATGTGCCAAAACTCATAAAATTTCTAAAATTTTCAAGTCTTGTGAAAAGTGTCATAGAGCTGTAAAATTATGCAAGGCATTTTTTACATATTTTACATTTAGGACGTGTGCTGTGCAGTGGATGCTGTACTCATCGTAGAATGCTTCCATACATGGAGGGGACTGACAGAAAACAGCGGGTCTGCACTCCTTGTAACACTACCCTCGACATGATAGAAGAATACGAGAAGAATATAGCTGCGACCAATACCATTCAACAGAATAACAACGATGCTGCTGCTACACAGTCAGTTTATAAAATAGAAATAGACTATTTTCCTACAACAAGTATTTTAGGCAAAATTCTTTGGATTCTTCCAACATTTTTCAGTCAGAAAATATTTTCGCTTCCACCGATAATCAACCTTGCAGCAGTTCTTTGAATGAGTCCAAGAAGGTGATCAATACAAGGAAGAAATCTGTACTCAAGGTTAGACGACCACATGTTGTGGATCCTACGGAAGCAGGTAGAGATGTAAACTATTGGGTAGGAGGAAATAAAATTTGGAAACTTATGGCTCCTACACAATTGCAAGTGTAAATGTTCTCGGCATAGTGAACGCCCCTTACATCCACAATTTACAATTGTGAAGCAGCCATTTAACTTAACTATAGTTAACTGTGTATTTTACTTAACTGTAGCATGATAAAAAAAATCTATTCTGGGGTCAGCCAATTTTAGGTTTAGCTGATGAATACGCCGAGATTTTCTTCGGATTCACCGAAATTGCAAGGTTATTCAAGTAGTTTCGATGGCGAATTCGCCAAGTTTGGTTTCGGCGGCGGATTGGCCAACCCTATTTTATTCTATTGCGCTATTCTATCCTGCGCTTAGGTGTATTTGAGGTTAAAAGTGGAATAGCGCCGAAAGTTTTTACAGTTAAAATTGTACCACAGCTAACCAATAGTTAGTTCACAGTTCGCAACCCTTGCCTAAGCCTAAAAAATCAACAGGGGCCAAAGCAAAAAATATCGTCTTTTACTATAAGACCCACTTTTCTCATAGTCAGTTTACAGTTAAAAAGTTATTCAAATTAGTCAGTTATAGTTCGCAATTAACTATTTCTTATACTATTTTCTTATAAATTTAGACACTGCCTCTCCAGTTCTATCTAACCACCTTGCTGGCGATGTTCCTACTCCCACTTGTACGACTTCTGCTACTCCGACATCAATTGTTTTATCTACACCTACTATAGCACCTGCTACGTCCACTTCTCTGTTAGCCCAACCAAAAAGATCTGTGACATTCAGAGACGGTGTTAATCCAGGTAAATGTTGCCAAAATTTCAACATTAAATGCAACAGAAAAACGTTTAAGGAGACTCACCTACAGCTGGAGAAGGCGGTAGAGAGGAGGATGTGCCAGACGGTGGTCGGTTGAAAAAGGTGAGAATATTTAAGTGGTTACATGTAGACTAAAAACAATTTGTTAAAGAATCCAAAAAAGATCTCGAGAAGAACAATGGAAAAAAGAGCTGACGAGGAACACGTAATTTAACCTTTTTTGTAAAATCTGCTACTGCTAAATAAAAACAATAATTTCAGACAAGTTTTCTCACTTTCCAACCAGAGTCTCTGTATTTGACTAACACAGAAGCTCAAATTACTAGGCTCAAAACTTCGGAAGTTTTACATCAACTTATCAGTGGGATTGCAGTCAGTATAGTCATCAAGAGAAATTTGTATGTGGTTGTGCAGAAGACAAAATGTAATTTTCTTTGGATGAAATTGAAATGTCCCGACTAGAGTTGTAAAATTCGCGCAAATATTAAAATGGCCGCGAGTATTCGAGAATATTTGTGCGAATATTCAGGATGTTCGCAAATATTGTCTTACTACTCTAGAAAACTGAGCTACAGTCAACTATCCCATTACAGTCAGCGCTCAGTCAACAATACAGTCAACCATCCCATTACAGTCAGCGCTCAGTCAACAATACAGTCAACCATCACAATACAGTCAACGCTCAATCGACAATACAGTCAACCACCACAATACAGTCAACGCTCAATCGACAATACAGTCAACCATCACAATACAGTCAACGCTCAATCGACAATACAGTCAACCATCACAATACAGTCAACGCTCAATCGACAATACAGTCAACCACCACAATACAGTCAACGCTCAATCGACAATACAGTCAACCATCACAATACAGTCAACGCTCAATCGACAATACAGTCAACCACCACAATACAGTCAACCATCACAATACAGTCAACGCTCAATCGACAATACAGTCAACCACCACAATACAGTCAACGCTCAATCGACAATACAGTCAACCATCACAATACAGTCAACGCTCAATCGACAATACAGTCAACCACCACAATACAGTCAACCATCACAATACAGTCAACGCTCAACCGACAATACAGTCAACCATCACAATACAGTCAACGCTCAATCGACAATACAGTCAACCATCACAATACAGTCAACGCTCAATCGACAATACAGTCAACCATCACAATACAGTCAACGCTCAATCGACAATACAGTCAACCATCACAATACAGTCAACGCTCAATCGACAATACAGTCAACCATCACAATACAGTCAACGCTCAATCGACAATACAGTCAACCACCACAATACAGTCAACGCTCAATCGACAATACAGTCAACCATCACAATACAGTCAACGCTCAATCGACAATACAGTCAACCATCACAATACAGTCAACGCTCAATCGACAATACAGTCAACCATCACAATACAGTCAACGCTCAATCGACAATACAGTCAACCATCACAATACAGTCAACGCTCAATCGACAATACAGTCAACCACCACAATACAGTCAACGCTCAATCGACAATACAGTCAACCATCACAATACAGTCAACGCTCAATCGACAATACAGTCAACCATCACAATACAGTCAACGCTCAATCGACAATACAGTCAACCACCACAATACAGTCAACGCTCAATCGACAATACAGTCAACCATCACAATACAGTCAACGCTCAATCGACAATACAGTCAACCACCACAATACAGTCAACGCTCAATCGACAATACAGTCAACCATCCCATTACAGTCAACGCTCAATCGACAATACAGTCAACCATCACAATACAGTCAACGCTCAATCGACAATACAGTCAACCATCACAATACAGTCAACGCTCAATCGACAATACAGTCAACCATCACAATACAGTCAACGCTCAATCGACAATACAGTCAACCACCACAATACAGTCAACGCTCAATCGACAATACAGTCAACCATCACAATACAGTCAACGCTCAATCGACAATACAGTCAACCATCACAATACAGTCAACGCTCAATCGACAATACAGTCAACCACCACAATACAGTCAACGCTCAATCGACAATACAGTCAACCATCACAATACAGTCAACGCTCAATCGACAATACAGTCAACCATCACAATACAGTCAACGCTCAATCGACAATACAGTCAACCATCACAATACAGTCAACGCTCAATCGACAATACAGTCAACCACCACAATACAGTCAACGCTCAATCGACAATACAGTCAACCATCCCATTACAGTCAACGCTCAATCGACAATACAGTCAACCATCACAATACAGTCAACGCTCAATCGACAATACAGTCAACCATCACAATACAGTCAACGCTCAATCGACAATACAGTCAACCATCACAATACAGTCAACGCTCAATCGACAATACAGTCAACCACCACAATACAGTCAACGCTCAATCGACAATACAGTCAACCATCACAATACAGTCAACGCTCAATCGACAATACGGTCAACCATCACAATACAGTCAACGCTCAATCGACAATACAGTCAACCACCACAATACAGTCAACGCTCAATCGACAATACAGTCAACCATCACAATACAGTCAACGCTCAATCGACAATACAGTCAACCACCACAATACAGTCAACCATCACAATACAGTCAACGCTCAATCGACAATACAGTCAACCACCACAATACAGTCAACGCTCAATCGACAATACAGTCAACCATCACAATACAGTCAACGCTCAATCGACAATACAGTCAACCATCACAATACAGTCAACGCTCAATCGACAATACAGTCAACCATCACAATACAGTCAACGCTCAATCGACAATACAGTCAACCATCACAATACAGTCAACGCTCAATCGACAATACAGTCAACCACCACAATACAGTCAACGCTCAATCGACAATATAGTCAACCATCACAATACAGTCAACGCTCAATCGACAATACAGTCAACTATCACAATACAGTCAACGCTCAATCGACAATATAGTCAACCATCACAATACAGTCAACGCTCAATCGACAATACAGTCAACCATCACAATACAGTCAACGCTCAATCGACAATATAGTCAACCATCACAATACAGTCAACGCTCAATCGACAATACAGTCAACCATCACAATACAGTCAACGCTAGTCAACAATACAGTCAACCATAGGAGGGTACCTGGATTTTCTGTTTTTACATTTTTACATTGTTTTTCTGACTAGAGCTTGGCAAAAAGAGCCTCTAAATGCATTTTTGATCAAGAGTCTTGCTCGGAATTTTGTCTAAAGTATGTGAGTGCGCGCATCTCTAACCAACCAAGGGTTGGTTAGATCGACCCCAAGGGGCCGAAGGGGTACCCACACACCAGACACAAATCACTTGATAGTGACTCTGGATGCATGAAAAAGCATACATACCAGAGTTTTTTTATGCGGTAGGCCCTAGTTATCAAAACTATGTTCAAATTCTCTCTTTTCAATATTGCTTCATTATGACTATAACAGAAAGAAAAAAGGCGCGGGTGAGAGGACCTTAATTCAGAGCAGAGCCCTAGCTGCAGACAAAATAAATAAACTATTCGATCTTGTCATCTTCTAAATCTTCATCATTTGTCTGAACAAAACTGAAATTCGGTTTCTGAAATTTCACTGCTTTTTTAGCAAACATATGAATTTACAGCAAAAAGTCTTAATTTCTTAGCAAATTTTAATTTTGCACTTTTCTCCTTAACATTGAACTTTTCAATGAAAAAGGGGCGAAAACACTTTTTTTTTGCTAAATTAAGACTTTTTGCTGCATTATTCATACGTTTTCTAAAAAAGCCGGGAAGTTTCAGTTTTCATTGGCAAATATTAAAAAGTAGGGAAAATATATTTAAAAAAAGCCTGAGCATTCAGACATTAGCCGAAACATTTCAATTACATCCATTTTCGTTTAGAAAAATACATTTTTTGCTAATTTTTATTATTTTGCAGTAGCTCTAGGAGAAAATAGCGAAAAATCGGTCATTTGCTACTCTACTAGGGGTTTCAACGCTATAGGGGTAATTTTTTGATTTGTGAAAATCAAAAATGTTTGTTAGTTTGCAGGTAGATGAGATTCTACTAGTGTTGGAGTCCAGAGAAATTCATTTTAAAGATGGGGATAGTGAAATTAAGGAGATCGAAATTTGTTTGGAAGACGAGCAGCAGGATTTAATTCAAGTATTAATTCAATTGGAAAACATTTTTGCTACTTGTTTGAATCCATCTGAAGACACTTTGGATGATAGGATGGGAATTAGGTGACTAATTGCCTATAATTTAAAATTTTATCGTAGGGGTGGGTAAAGTTATTTTTTTTAAATACATGCTATAAACCCCCAAATCTTTTTTATTTTTCCTCACTTTTGATATATGTGATTGAAAATTCGACCCTAGTATAGAATACCCCCCCACCAAAACTTATGCTTTCTAAAACTTAAGCAAAGAGCACCCAAATATATGTTCTGGACCCCAGAAAAAGTGCGTAAAACACTTATTAGTCACAACTTCCATACGCTGGCCTACCCCTAAGCCAAGGGCTAAGCCTTAACTTGTTGTTCCAAAGAGCAGTTACAACGATTTTTAGAAGGTCTGATTTTGGGGGGGGGGTTATTCTATACTAGCGCCCGAATTTGTTAAAAAAAGTTAAATTAAAAAAAAATCCAAAACGCGGGATCGAACCGGAGAAAAAGTTTAGAAAAAAAAATTAAAATTTTATATTTTGACCAAAGAAAAAGAGAGACTTGGTGGATCTTGCAGTAGCTGACTAGCAAATGAATAAATCTGATTAGTGAAAATTACCGAAGCACCGCCACAAGTGCCATATCCAGCCAGATGGAAACATGCATCACACCCTTTCAAAGCACTTTGCAATGTACCGGATTCGGCACTAGATCCGAATTTGGACCCTAGTATAGAATACCCCCCCCCCACCAAAACTTATGCTTTCTAAAACTTAAGCAAAGAGCACCCAAATATATGTTCCAGACCCCAGAAAAAGTGCGTAAAACACTTATTAGTCCCAACTTCCATACGCTGGCCTAAACTTGTTGTTCCAAAGGGTAGTTACAACGATTTTTAGAAGGTCTGATTTTAGGGGGTATTCTATACTAGCGCCGAAAATTCTATGAGCACCACCCCTTTAAAAATATGGTTAAAAAATAGTTTCTGTCGGTTTTTTAAAAAGGGGTGAAAGCTGTTAAGGAGATAGTCTCGACACGAAAGGATTGTCCCAAGTTTTGTGTTTTTTTTAATGTGGTTTTTGAGCCATGTTCTGTCGACAACTCAGTGTTGCGATGTTAGAAAAACTTGTGGAGAATGAAAAGTTGGATTAGCATCACCAATATCAGAATTTCTAAATTCCTTCAAAAATGGAAATGGAAAAAAAAGAAAAAAACCAAAAAAGATTGATTAGTCTTTTATTACATTTCGATTTTTAGGGCATTTTTTCAACGAATTTCGTAATTCTGATAACGATAATACTAATCCAAGTTTTCATTCTACGCAGGTCTCTGACATTGCAACACCGAGTTGTCGACAAAATATAGCTCTGAAACCACATTAAAAAAACACAAAACTTGGGATAATCCTTTCGCGTCGAGACTATCTCCTTAAAAGGGCATACCAGCGCGTTACACTGCAAATTAAGGCGGGGACCAGCAATTATTCAAAAATCGTCCTTGTTTTCAGTCATTCCATGTAAAATCTGATATTTCTGAACTTATCCTACTTTTAAAAAGTAGGCAGAAAACTTTTTGTCGGATTAGGAAGAAACTTTTATAGAAAACAGTCATGAGAGAAATAAATTGCTGGTGCCCGCCTTAATTGCAGTGTAACGCGCTGGTATGCCTCTTTAAAAGCTTTCATCCCTCCTTTCATTTTTGTGTTTTCACTAAAACTTGCTATTGTGTAACTGAATCTCTTTATGCGGAGGCACTCTGGTAGCCGAAATGTCCTCAGAAATTCGAATTATTTATCAGAATTAAGAAAAAAAATTACTTACTGAGATATGACTAAAAGTAGGATAATTGCCATATGAAATGCTTCTATTGGTCATATCTCGGTAAGTAAAAAAATCCAAATTCTATTAAGTAATTCGAATTCCTAAGGCCGTTTTTAGCCAATAGAGTACCTCAGAATAAGAAGATTGTATTAAAAATACCAACTTTTTAATAAAAACACAAAAATTTAAAAAAACCGACAGAAAATGTTCTAGTGTTTGAAAATATGTCATTGGTAATTATCAACGGAAATAATTTTTAATGTAAAACAGTAGGCACTATGTATATTCATAAAGAAATTTTTTAATTTAAATTTGGTGAGCACTAGGGTCGGCGGGTGACCGACATTTTCGGTTTCGGTTACCCGAACCGGAACCGAAAACCGAAATTTTCGGTTTTCGGATAAAAAAACCGAAACGGGTACCCGAACCGCCAACCCTAGTGAGCACCCACCCAGGAATAAGTAATAAAAAATAAAATTGGGGTATTGCTTCATTATCTAAATGGTAGAGCAGTGGAAGCCGGTGAAAGTATTCATAATTCTTTTTGTGTTAAGGAGATGTTGCAACAGAATGGGCAAAATGTATATTACAAAAAATGGCAAATTAGCCGGCATTGAAGCTTCCGCCATCTACTTGCATAGACCATTAGGACAGGTTGCTTATAACTTGACTAAAAACTAATGTTTTTTTAAAAATAATTCAGTTGTTTGGAGACCTGCCAATTCCATCAAGTCCTTTTTTCATAGGCACTTTACTGAAAAGAGAAGAAATAGCCTGGGCAATCGCGATTCCAAAAAGGGTACTGTATAGTCTTGGAAAACAATCGTCATGTAAGTTAGCGACTTTAAATACAGAGTGGACCGAGAAATTCCCCGATTTTGAAATATTCACATCTTTTTGTGGAACGCATTTTTCGAAATTCTGTTTTCACTAAACGCGCAGGAATCTCATTTATGCGTCGTACGCAAAAAAAATTTTTTACTTTGGTCCCCCCTGTTGTTGAAAAATTCTAAATTATGCATTACTTCAACAACAGGGGGTACCAAGGCAAAAAAGGGAATTTTTTTATTTTTGCACACCATGAATAAATGAGAAGCGCGGAAAGTTGTTAGAAGTTTTTTGAAAACAGAAGTTCGAAAAAAAAATATATCAATATTTCAAAATCAAGGAATTTTTTGGCTTATCCTGTGAAATAGCAATTTATAAAAAGTTCCAATACCTTTTAGACTATCCAATTCCTTTAATAAATGCTCGTCAAAGAACACCCGTTTTTTCATCTGATCAGACGCAAGCTAGTGTGTTAAAAGTGTTCAATGACTTCCGTAATTGGAACTATAGAATGGCTAAACTACCAGGAAGTTACGTTTCTCTGTCTGACTCAAAAACGGAAATTATCATACCTGACTGGACCGCTGAAGAGGTAATTTTCAGCGTGTTATTTTGTATTTTGCTTAAAAAATGTTATAGATCAAGTCAATAGTTGAGACCAATAGAAATATGCTAGGATGGACACTAGACTTCAACTATGAGGCAGACAGCCATTTAGTGTGCGAACAGAATGTGGAAACGGGATCTTTTCAAACCCACATTTTCAGCAATCACAACACCACAAGGTAATTGTTTGCAACATTTTTTGTCTAAGGCTTCATCCACAGCCCTTGTGTCACACAAGGGCTGTGGATCGAGCCTAAAACACAGTTGTGTAGCTGAAAATTGAAATAAAACAAGATCTGTTATTTAGCAAAAGAGATTTATAAGTTATAATGTATCGTATTTTCTCTAATAATTAGCCAGCCTCGACTTTCAGGTAGTGTTGCGGCGCGGTGCGGTTAAACCGCGGTTAAAACCGCAAAACTGCACCCCAAATCTTCGAAAAACCGCAATCGCAAAACCGCCCGCGCTAAAATGAAAAGCCGCGGTTAACCGCAGAGAGTTGACTGTATTGTTGGCTGAGAGTTGACTGTATTAAAGGAGCATAATTTCCTTTTGATAAGTCAATTGTTGATATTTGAATTCCCGGGGACAAAATCCTGCACTATGCTTTTGGCACGAATTGTTTTTTGAATTCTAGCATTTTCTATTTCAAATATATTTTTTTGAATTCTTGATTTCCGTCAAACCCAGCAACTGTGGCTGCAGCGAAAAGCATGAGTACTTGAGAACCCTCGGAGTGTCTTGGACTGCGAGTTTAGGATTTGCTGAGCCTCTGGCTCGGTCTTAAATCTGTGGGTGAGTGTTCTCTGTGTGAAACATGCCGGAACAAGTGGAGCTCTGTTCATACCGACTCTTCTTGAATTTTCTCGGTATTTTTTTTATGAAAGTTGGTAATTTCGCCAATGTGATGCGAGAGTTTTAGAAAATTCCGCCCTGATACCAAAATCTATACCTATTAAGGTACAGTAGCGGACAAAAATAATGTAACACCTGTACAAAAATCTAAGTTTTGGTAAAGTTCTAGTATCTCCTGGCAAAATTTTGTCCGGCAAAAACATTTTAAGTGTATTTTTAAGCAAGGAACATGATTCTGCAAAAAAAAATTCATTCTTGAGGGCACAATTTCATTCTACAGCCACTTTTTCACGACTAGTCCATTTTTGGGCCGGACAAAAGTAATGTAACACCCTTGATTTTTGTACATTCGCTCACCTCTTTGTTATTGTCGCCTTTTACAAAAAGTTGTTTTAGCTCTAGAAGATGGTAAACAAGAAGAATCAGCCTGTGCAGACCAGAGAAGCTATCAAAGAGCATCGGATAGTGGTATGTCAACTCGGAAGGTCGCGTCTTTATTTGGTGTGAGCAATGCAATGGTTTCGAGAGTCACCAAGCGCTTCAAATCAACCGGAAACTTCGCAAACATGCCTCGTAGTGGCCGTCCGCGCAAGTCAAGTGAGAAAAGTGATAGAGCCTTAGTTCGAATCGTCAAAAAGGATCCTTTGAAGACAGCCACTGATGTTACCAAGCATGCAAATGAACGTCTGGGTCTCGGAATAAGCACGCGCACAGCCAGAAGAATTCTCAAGTAAGCTCCAAATTTTGTCGGAAAAAGTGTGAACAAGCTTTATTTCAGAAGAGCCGATCTCCTGCTGCTCGTCCATCCAAGAAGCCGTGGATCTCGAAAAAGAATGTGAAGGAACGTCTCAAGTTCGCACACGCTCACAAGGACTGGTCAGTGGCCGACTGGGGAAGGGTGCTCTGGAGCGACGAATCAAAGTTCAATCTCTTCTCATCCGACGGCATTCGCTATGTCAGACGTCCGCGTGGCAAAAGAAATGATCCAAAGTACCAGGTTCCCACTGTCAAACATGGAGGAGGGTCAGTTATGGTTTGGGGTATTTTCTTCGGTTTTTAAATTTTCCTCTTGCATTTTTGTTGATGTTTTCAGGCTGTTTTTCGAGTGATGGTGTCGGTCCGCTGGTTCGAGTCGAAGGCAAAATGAACGCTGAGATGTACAAGGGCATTCTGGACGACAACATGATTGAGCACGCCATTACTTGCCTCTCAAACGATTGGATCTTCATGCAGGATAATGACCCGAAGCACGCCTCCAAGCTCCTGAAGAAGTGGTTCATCGACAATAACGTGGAGGTTCTCAAGTGGCCGTCGCAGAGTCCGGACTTAAATCCTATCGAGCACCTGTGGGAGCATCTGGATCGGCAAATTCGCACACGCACCTACTCGAAGACAAGCGACTTGTTCAAGGCTCTTTGTGCAGAATGGAAGAAAATCAGTTTGGATGTTTTAATGAAATTGGTTGACTCCATGCCTGCTCGTTGTGCTGCTGTTGTTGCGTCCAAAGGGTTTGCGACGAAATATTAGTGTTGAATAAAGCGATTTCAATTATTTGTTGCTTCACATTTTCTCTTTTACGGGATAATCAAAGGTGTTACATTACTTTTGTCCGGCCCAAAAATGGACTAGTCGTGAAAAAGTGGCTGTAGAATGAAATTGTGCCCTCAAGAATGAATTCTTTTTGCAGAATCATGTTCCTTGCTTAAAAATACACTTAAAATGTTTTTGCCGGACAAAATTTTGCCAGGAGATACTAGAACTTTACCAAAACTTAGATTTTTGTACAGGTGTTACATTATTTTTGTCCGCTACTGTATATGTCCGTTGAAACTGATGCTGCCTACTAATCAGACCAAAAAAATTGTAAAGCCGAGCCAAAAACTCGACACTCCAAAGAGGTCTGGCTCAGGCTCAACTACGGGATGATACCGGGCTGAATGTTTCAGACATTCGGGTCTGGTTCAGACGAGTACTCATGCTTTTCGCTGCACCCACAGTTGCTGGGTTTGACGGAATTCAAGAATTCAAAAAGAATATTTGAAATAAAAAATGCTTCAATTCAAAAAACAATTCGCGCCAAAAGCATAGTGTAGGATTTTGTCCCCGGGAATTCAAATATCAACAATTGACTTATCAACAGGAAAGCATGCTCCTTTAAGAGCGTTGAATGTGTTGTTGGCTGAGCGTTGACTGTATTGGGATAGTTGACTGTAGTAAAACCGCAATTGAAAGAAACCGCACCGCAAAACCGCCCGCATCCCCCGTCCGCAACACTACTTTTAGGGTTTGTATCTTTACACAGAAAAAACATTATGTACCCTTGTTTATTGCATTTTCGGCGCTACCGGAGTATACCCCCAAATGAAATTTTTTTTGATTTTTTTTAAACACTCTTTTAACCATTTTTAAGCATTTCCTACACGTTGAACACGATAAAAAAGGTGTTTTCACCTACTTTTTTCTATAAAAAGTCGATTTTTTAAAATCTTGAATTTTGGTATTTTTAGTTGATTTCTGTTTATTATAACTTAGTAAATCAGATGTTGAGGGTACCTTGACCCCAAAAAGATGGAATTTGAACATAGTTTTGTTGACTGGGCCCTACCGCATAAAGAAACTCTGGTATGCATACATTTTTTATGCATCCAGAGTCACTTTCGAGTGATTTGCGTCTAAGGTATGTGGGTGTGCGCATCTCAACCCCAAGCAACCAAGCCCCCTGCGCCCCTTCGGGGTGCGCGCCGAAGGGAGATGCGCGCACTCACTTAGATGCGCGCACTCACTTACCTTAGACATAATTCCGAGCAAG
The DNA here is from genome assembly GCA_029231635.1 of Ditylenchus weischeri. Lineage (NCBI taxonomy): Eukaryota > Metazoa > Nematoda > Chromadorea > Rhabditida > Anguinidae > Ditylenchus > Ditylenchus weischeri. The sequence continues at coordinate 76,137 of JAMRYI010000175.1, forward strand.
ACTCTTGATCAAAAATGCATTTAGAGGCTCTTTTTGCCCAGCTCAAGTGACCAAAACATGGTAAAACAGCCAAATGGCCGAAATTTCAAAATGCCCAAAACTCAATTTTTTATTGACCAGAACACAAAAATAATGTCTTTTTTGAACTTCTGAAGTGATTTTAGGTTGATATAGGGTGTTTGGAAACACTTTTAAAAAAATTTCATTTGGGGGTATACTCCGGTAGGGTCGCATTTTCTTACATTTTAGGAGATTTATAGATTTCGTTTGAATACACTAAAATCTCCACATCAACCCAAAATTTTCCCAATTTTCAGAGCGCTTCTTTACAGAGAAAGGACTGTTTAAAATAATATATTTGAGAAAATTTAGAACAAAAACTTTTCTGCAGTTATACATGTAATTGCAAAGAATACAGTTAATTCACAGTCCTTTCATAGTCAACCAACAGTAAAAATTTCGGAGTTAATACTGTCGAAGGTTCGCAGTAGCAATTTTTCCTTTTTAACATGTTTCTAGGCCTTAAATTGGACGGCTAATCCAAAAAAGTGTTTTCATAGGCTTCAAGTGCATTAAAATGCATTTGTGGCTGAGTAGGCTGAAAATCCTGACGGGGAGGGGTGGCTATAGCCAATACATGCCCCCCTCCTGGGTACGCATATGACTGTGCACCTCAAACCGTAATAGCTCCGAAATTTCTGTAACTGTCTTCATAAGATTTAATTTTAAGGAAAATAACTGGTGCAACCTTTATTATTTTTGACGGTATGACCCCTTAATAAAATATAATTTCACTTGTAATAAAAATAATTTTAAGGTGCTCTCAAGAACAGCTCCGAACAGTTCGAGTTGAGGGTGGTAGAGGATGGATTGGTCGGTTCTTTACTCTTTTTCGCTGTTGTTAAAATTCATGTAAAATTGCAAAACAATAAATTTGGTATTTTCAGGTGGTTAGAATGCAGCCGGACACCATGGCTGAACTAATCAAAGCCCTTTTGGCGGGGGAAAACTTCACTCTACAATCAGCCAATATGCTCCTAGAAGTGGCTTTCCGACCTAGTCAACCTTCAATAAAGCATGCTCAAGGGGCTTTAAAATCCCCTATTGATGGCCAGAATTTAATGGTTGGTGTTTGATTCGATGAAAAATTATATAAATTATTTTTATAGTTGGTCGGTGAGATTAAAGATAAAGTCAGACAACGAGTCAAACAACTCGAAATCGAGTTGTTTGACTCGAAATTGTTTTTATCAAAAAAGATCAATTTTTGTGAAAGACATTTTTATACCACTGTGTAGCCAGTGACCTAGGCTTTTAGCTGCGGGGTCATATACTCAAAATTTTGTGAAAAAATACACATACCGTATTTTCTCTAACAGAAGACCCGGGTGTTATATTATTCAACCTCGCTCTAGGGGGCGTTATATCAGAGGGGGGTGTTATAATAGAGGGGGGTGTTCTATATTTCAACCATGTCGGGTTTATTTATAACCAAAAAAAAATAGTCAATTGAAGATTTATTCCTAAACCATTAATCAAAAACCAGGAGGTGAAAAGAACAACCAGAACAACATCCAAAATCATAATAACAACCAGGAGGTGGAAACAATAATAAGCAACAACAACAAATAATAGACCAGGATGTGACAAGTTTCAATCAAAAGGCGTGAAATTCAGGATTTGGTCCAATTCCAAAGATTTATCGCTTACGTATCCATTTTCATCCTCTTCTTCCTCATCGTTTTCTTCCATTCCTGCTACCACAGTATTTATTCCAGCTTGCGCCTCTTCCAGCATTTGTCTTCTTTCTGGTACTGGACCATGCGGTTTGAAACAGTTAATAAAGTCATCCTTATCTCCAGAATGAGAATTTGGTATTCCGCAAACTACAAATAAACCAGTTTAGAAGCAAACGACAAAGCAAAACACTAACCTAAGAATGACTTGGGGATCATTTGTTTAGACAGAGATTCCCAAGCTGTTACAATCCATTCGAGGTATACATTCATAGAAGGTGGTCGCGGATTTCCATTTGCAGTGAATTCTTTATTGGCATCGTTCATCATCCAGCAGTTGTAAAGTTCTTGCATTTTTGCTTTAAAAGGCCCATTCCATACAACGTCGGTGCCTGTGAAATTTTGATAGCATTGGTTAAAAAAAATAAATAACATACGTGGATAAATTTGGTGCAACCTCCTGGAACAACGGCTGCGTCTAGAGCGATTTCGGTAGAGCGATGTTGAGCAGTCATAATCGGAATCGTTCGCCCGCAAAAACTTAGGCTAACACATTAAAAAACAAAAAAATTCATTCTAAAACAAAATGTTTTTTTGATTTTCTTTATGTTTTTGACTCGGGTGGGGGGGGGGACCGAGGTTGGTTTTGGTCTTATATTAGAGGGAGGTCTTATATTTCTCGTTCATTCTCTAGGGGGTGTTCTATTAGAGGGAGGTGTTATAATAGAGGGGGGTGTTCAATTAGAGGAAATACGGTAAATACATCAAAAAAGGTCAAAATTTTTTGAAAATTCGAATTAATTGTATAACAACCCTACCTCCAAACAAACTTTTTGAAAAACAATTTGACTTAACAAAAACACCCAATTTTGCTTCCTCAATAACTGTATAATCTACGAGAAATTCTACAGTTAACGATAGGCAAAATCTGACTCAGGACGAGTGGGTGTTTTTGCTGAGTCAGTCGGAAAAAAACCACGGGGCGAAAATTTATAAAAAATCGACCAAATGTCAGAAAAAATAAAAAGTTTGTTTGGAGGCACTTTATAAATAACGTGTAAACATTTAGGGGAAATATCAATACGGCTTGGTACTAAACCGACAGTTCCGCTCCCAAAACTTTGTGCCTACCGCCACAGAATGGGCACTTAGGTTGATGCTCCAATCCCTAACACATTAATAATCTAGTCGGTTTTTAGGTTGGCTACAGTAATAAACATGGAACAAGGCAAATTCCCGTCCGTGCTCCAACCCAAATTTTTTGAAGTTTGCGAACAGATTGTGGTCATAGTATCTCATACAATACAGCCTTTTATTGCTGTCTTGGTTGCTGCTGGACAGAGGTAAGGCTATTCAAGATGGCTAAATTAAAGAATACCCTCATTGGTCGGGAAAAGTCAGAAAGATAATTTAATTTTTTTATGCAAAGTATTTCAAAAATCAGCGTTAAAATTGTCGATCCCAAGATAGTAGAGCTGGAAAATGGGCAGCGGGCGGGATAACGGGACGGGATTTTGGGCAAAAATCGGGGCGGGACGGGATCCCGTACCGGATACCGTCCCGTTTCCAGCTCTACAAGATAGTCGAAGTTTAAGCAGATATTTTTTTGGAAATTGTACAATAGCTCTAAACTCTTATTAATAATTATTATTATTGGCCGGAGTACAGAATCCCCCCTGGCCCAAAAAACTGGTTTAAACCTTTTTTTCATGCGTTTTGACCACTTTTACGTAAAGAAAAGGCAAAAAATGATTGGGAAAGCATTTTCCAGAAAAAAATTTTCCACCAAAATTCAACTTTTTTCCAGTTCTGGAGGGCACTTGGATACCTTTTTAGTGGTTTTTACAAGGCAAAAAGAGCAAAAATTTTTCTTCCAAAAGTGCTAAAAAGTGTCTTCTAACTAATTTATTGTTGCTTTCTCATGCAAAAAGCAGCTAAAACGGCCTTAGGACACCACTTTGGCCATTTTTTGGGTCAGGGGCGGATTGTGTACTTTAGCCCAGTTATTGTTGCAGGAGCATCTGCCTGAGGGTCAGGGTGGATGACGAATGTGCAATTTACGACTCTGATCAATGGTAAATTGCACCACAGTCTGACCAAAGTTATTTTTTGAACTAATAGGTCTCAGTTAGAAGATCAGCACTACTACTGGACTAATTCGCTGGATGAACAGGTAAGCTTAAGCCTTACAAAGAATTTTTATCTCAAAATTTGACAAGTGAAGGTTAAGCCGAAAAACCACTCATTTTGAAAAAATTTTAGTTTTGATTTTTTTGTGAAAGTTGTGGTCACATTTTATTTTCGGTGCTGTTTGTGGTACAAAGCGGTTGTTTTTCTTACCGAATTCTAATCGAAGAGCTTCCAGGTAGATTAATTACTATCATCAATTTTCGTATATACAGAAATCGATGGGGCAAGGAGCTGCCTATACAAATTGTTTTATTGATAACTACATTCAAAACAAACATTAATTAAAAGCAATTTTCTTCTTCAACAGTGATCGGTCAATGCAGATCGATGAAATCGCTTGCGCAAACAGGCTCTCCCGGCTCTCCCCCACCAGCAGGCGCAACTTGTTGAACCACCTCTCATTCTCGGATGAAGACGCAGGAGTTGATAGAATTCTTCTTGCCAGCTTCGCCAGATTTGGAAACTCTTCAGAACTGCTTCGCCAGAACTCGCCGAGGTTTTTCGGAACATGGGTGATCTTCCTTTGGATGTAGCCGTCCACCTCATCATCTGTAGCAAAATCATCATCAGGAAGGAATAGTGTATCAATAGACGTGAGTGGCGACGAAATCATCACATCGTGTGTGTTGAAAGGATATTCCTGATCATCCTGCATTATTTGGCGAACGTGTTGAACCACCTATAAGTTGTAAGTAATATTTAAAAATACCGGGCATCTTCAAATACCTACCTCTTTCTTCTCGCTCTCTGTCAGATTTAGGCCGGAGAAATTCCGCTTGGCTGGATGGAGAAAACTCGAGACTTGATGTAGCATAGTGATAGAGCTTGCCTTCCTCATGAAAAACGCTGCAGCAGATTTGGATAGGGCTCTCAGGAAAGAATTGGTGTTGGGTGAGGAGGCCAGATTTCGGAATTCCTGTCGCAACTTGTTAAAGTAAGGCCAAACTGCGTAGATCGTAGGAGTTTCTTCATGGAGAGTTCTGAAAAAAGTGAAACTAAACTGGACAATAATTCAGTATACCTCTCATAAAATGATACGTGCTTTGTCGCATCCTCTTCCTCAATGGAATTGCACCCTCATTGTCTCTTTCATCTTCGTCATCAGGCACTGTTGGCGTAGTATGCGTTTCCATGGTTGAGCTTTTCTACCTAAAAGGGTATAATAGAAGCTCAAGAGTTTGACTATGCCGAGCGACAGTGTAGCCATCTAGCCTACAAAAGAGCAATCCCCACAAAAGGACTAATCGAAGAGTCCATCGTGAAGGGCTGAAAGGTCAACTTTCAGTCAGCAATACAGTCAATGCTTCCAATACAGTCAATTCTCAGTCAACTCTCGTAATACAGTCATTTCTCGTAATACAGTCATTTCTCGTAATACAGTCATTTCTCGTAATACAGTCATTTCTCGTAATACAGTCAACTGTCAATTATTATCGGGCTTCGGGCCCAAGCCCGGCCCGGACATTTTTTAGCCTGACCCGCTGGGGGTACGGCCCGGGCCGGTCCGTGTAAAAATTTAAAAAAATTGACGTTTTTTTCAAAACCTCCGAAGCTCTACACTCCTCAAATTATACAGCAGAGTTTGATAGTACATTAGAAAGCCAAGATTCAGGGCCACATGCTAGTGCAAAAAAATTTAAAAATTATAACCAAAATTGAAACAAAAATGGCAATATAAAATTAGAGGCGGAGTTCACTAATTAGAGGGCAAAATTCAGACTTTAGAAACCGCAATTCAATTTGAGCCGTTATTATTATTGGGATAAATAGGGTACTCTGAAAAGTATTAATATTTCAGAAAGCACACTCTAGTATTTTTAGAAAAAAAAATACACCGTGGTAGAGTAGCGATCAAATATTCTTAGTTAATTTACAGATGATCCCTTTCCTCTACAGCATTTGCTCTTGGGTGCCAAACGGTCTACACATTGAACTCCATTTAAATATAATTTCAACTCGTCCTCTGCCCATGGAACTCGCTCTCGGAAAAGATATTGGCTTTTAAAAGAAAAATAAGTCTTTCTTCTAAAAAATTTCAAATTCTTTTTTTTGTAAAGTTTATAATTTGTAAAACAGTTATGTAAATTGTGTAAATGATAAGTGTGTTCAAATGTGATAATATAAGTGGTAATATATTTATTTCGAATGATATAAACTAAATTTGGCACACTTGTAATAACAATTGATTTCACATAGATTTACATAGGGTGCTCACAATATAGGTCAGAAATCGCATGTTGATGTACCTCTGCTAGTTTTTCTTTTTTTTTGTTGTTACCTATTCTCAAGGCGAGGTACTGTTCCCAAACAAAAGTAACAGTGAAAATCGAGCTACCGACTTCCGTTATCCATAGTGCGAAAAAACTGCCTTGGCTTGTAACAGGGTTGCCAAGTCTGAGTCCTACGAAATCATTCGAAATCGTTTTTGGGTCGAAATTTGCAAATGATGATAACTGTAGAATTTGTCATATATTATACAAGAAATTCTACAGTTATCAACGTACAGTTATTGACGGGGGAAAACTGACTCAAGATAATAACTGTGCCTCGATAACTGTACGTTGATAACTGTAGAATTTGTCATATATTATACAAGAAATTCTACAGTTATCAACGTACAGTTATTGACAGGGGAAAACTGACTCAAGATAATAACTGTGCCTCGATAACTGTACGTTGATAACTGTAGAATTTGTCGTATATTATACAAGAAATTCTACAGTTATCAACGTACAGTTATTGACGGGGGAAAACTGACTCAAGATAATAACTGTGCCTCGATAACTGTACGTTGATAACTGTAGAATTTGTCGTATATTATACAAGAAATTCTACAGTTATCAACGTACAGTTATTGACAGGGGAAAACTGACTCAAGATAATAACTGTGCCTCGATAACTGTACGTTGATAACTGTAGAATTTCTCGTACAATTCGAAAAAGATTTTACCCGATTTCTAATATACCAACCCTGCTATAACGCGTGTCCAAACAAACTTTTTTCTTTCTGTCTTTTGACAACAACAATTTTAGTTCTTTGTGTTCCATGGTTTTTTCTGACTTATACGTTCTGACTTACTTATTAGCAAAAACACCCACTCCTCTTGAGTCATATTTTCGCCCATCGTTAACTCTAGAATTTCTCGTCTATTATACGAGAAATTCTACAGTTATTGAGTGTTCAAAATGTGACTCAGGATGAGTGGATGTTTTTGCTCAGTCAAAATCTCAAAAAAGTTTGTTTAGAGGCGTTTTATATGTATCCGTGCATCCCTCATTTTTTTAATGTGCTAAAAAAATTACTGCTAAATTTTAAAAATTTGGAGATTTACTAAGCTTTTGTCTCAAGTTTCTCCATTAAAATGCGTAAAACTCTCAATTTTTGAAATTATACAGTAGACTTTTTGACCTCCTTAGAAAGCAGAGATCCATAGCTACATGTTGGTACGGACACTAATTCACAATTATGTTTAAATAAAAGAGATAATACAATTTTTAAAATTAAGCGAGAGATTCAAGACAAAGAGGCGGTAGATTTACAATAAAAAAGCGCGGGTTTTGTAGCCATCTGTCTCCGATTCTTTTCGTAAAAAATCCATTTAGGTTCTTCAAAGCGATTTTCGATCTATGTTAGTACAGAAAAAACACATCTATAACATTTTCACATTTCAAAGCTTGGAATATTCTATAGCAAAAGGCAGGGTGCTGGTTGATTTTGGTCGGTGGCTGCTGACTGACAAATTTTCCGACGATACCAACGGTGCATCGCTGACATTTGATGTGGTTATTACACTCGATTTCAAAGTACTGTCTAAGCACGACAAGTTGGCGGCTGATCTACTTTTGGTTTTCAGCAAAGTTTTGGAGCTAGCATCCCATTCTGAGAAGACTAGTCTACAAGGCAGTTGCTCGGAAATGACAGTGTGATGGGTGATTAACATCGGAATTGAAGCAAAGTAGTGTTTGGATCCCTGAAACCTGAAGCATTTAAGGAATGGATTAAGGTAACAATATTTAATTTCAAAACAGCGATTTTGACAAAATGGCCTGAACAAATCTTAGTATTCGTTCTAAAATAACTAAATTTTAAATTCATCTGCACAAATTTACCTTTATCCTGAATCCTTGCTCATTGCGCACAATCAAATAGTGGGCCAAACCACTTGGATTCTTGTCCTCGGGCACTCTTACACTTAATGCTAAACATCTCTTACGACTTCCGGATAGTCTAAGCACAAATGCTCCTTCAAACATGGAACGCAGCCGGGCGTAAACTAGCTCTCTGAAAATAAAAATGTCTTTTTTTTGAAAGTTTCCAGATATTTTTTGTCCAGTTTAATTTTTGTACATATGTTTTTGAACACGCTTGACGTCCTAACTAGGGCTGTCAGCCGGCCGACATTTTCGGCCGGCTGAACCGAAAAACTAAAACTAGGCCGAAGTTTTCGGGAGGCCGAAAACCCTCGAAAATTTTCAAAAAAATATCAACCTACTTGTCAGTGTTTTTACAAAAATAAGCAAGTTCCTCCAGCTGTTTTCTGGTACATTCATCATCAATTGGGTAAATCCATTCGCCTCTATAAATATTTATTAAAATCAATATTGATTTGAATAATTACGCTCACAATTTCTCGTCAAACACCAAAGCGAGTGGTTTTCTCTGTTTGTGCCTCTCTAGTTCATTGTTTTCTATAGATCTCCTTGGAGTTGATGACAAAGTTACTAACGGAGATGATGCAGGTCTTTTGTCTGCGCATGGTAAATGTCTGGCCTGAAAATGCTTTTATTTTAATTAAACCCCAAAAATGCATCGATTTGAAATCACGAGATTTGCTACAAGTTTCATATAACGCGCCTCCAAATAAATTTTTGAAATTTCTGACTCAGAAAAAGTGCCCATTTATCCTGAGTCAGATTTTGTGTCGTCGATAACTGTGGAATTTCTTGTATAATATACGAGAAATCCTACAGTTAACGACGAGGCAAAGTCTGACTCAGGATGAGTGGGTGTTTTCGCTGTCAAAAGAAACCATGGGACAGAAAATAAAAAAAAGTTTGTTCGGAGGCTCTTTCTGTATATGACAGGCTATCCGAAAATATTTTAATATTGGCTATTCCTCAATTATTTAAATTTTGTTAACAGTTATGATTATCTTTTTATTTTATCACATCCATCTTACCTGACTTCGGAAATATTTTTTGAAATTAAACTGAATTTCCTCAACAGTTTCTACTGCTTTTCTCTTTTTCCATTATGCGCCAAAAATAAAAGCATGCTTTCTTCGTCTTTTCTTTTCAAATAAATCATTAATCTTTCGCATTTAAAGGCTCTGTAAAATGTGCAACAGTTGACGGCTAAACAGCCGACAGCCATAAACAGCCACCTTTTTCAAAATGTTTGAACAGTCGCTTAAAAATAGATTTATTATCATCATTTAAACCAAGGCCACTTTGGTAAATGTTTTAGCAACATTTCAAATGGCTATTGCAAAGAGGTGGTCGACTAAACTTTTCCGATGAAATTAGATGTTTTTTTTCAATAAGGATATTTTTTTCACAAGTCACTCAGTCGTCCATTATATTGTCGCCAATTATGATTATTGGGCCCTATTCCACAATCGGTACCATTTTTTGCCTTGGTCCCCCCTGTTGTTTTTCACCATTTTTTTATTCAAATTTTTTATTCAAAACAAATGCAACGCATCATTCATATATCTTTCTAATTTATTCGAAAAACTTCAACCACTTTGCTAAATCATAAAATAGCACAAAAACATTGCACTGTTCGAAAAAAATGGTGAAAAACAACAGGGGGACCAAGGCGAAAAATGGTACCCATTGTGGAATAGGTCCGATTGTTGCATAGTCTCAAAAAATGGTTTCTTTAAAGCAACTAGAGAGAACTGACAGAGGCTGTCAATAACTGTGAATTTACTATGAGTAAACTGTGGATAAAATATGATGCATAGTTAACTATGTGTTAACTGTGAAATAAGTATAGATTGAATTAACTCTAAGTTAACTGTAAAAGGTACTCATTCCGTTTGTACCCCTAAATAAAAAATACATTCGAAAAAATTTTCAAACAAAAATTGCAAAATCGACCTCCAGGGGGAAGGGGGAGTACAAACGGAATAAGTACCCTGTAAAATCTGTTTCGAAAATTTCTATTTCGCCGTTTTAAAACTTTACTTCAGCTGTATTCAGCTACATCGATCTCGATTCAACTCCATTCTCCCTAGTAGAATAAAAATTCCATCTCCAGCTAAGTCAGTGTTTGTAAGTCGGAAGGCCCCTCAATCAGCAATTTTTTTTGAAAAATCAGCACAAAATCAGCAGTCATAAAAACACCGCGAAACTCGTTATTAAACAGATCTCAAATACCGAAAAAGCATTAAGCGTTTCGAAGCAAAAAGCTGTTGTTTACTTGGAACGGCGATTTGATCGTTGCCAGCTTAAAAAAAGGCCAAAGCATTGTGTCGTTGTTTTTACAAAACCTCAATAATTTATTATAAATGTTCCAAGATGAATGCAACGAAAAATCATGTATATGCGTAGTCACGACCCGTCCGGCCGAGCCGTCCCGTCCACGTCTCCGTCCGGACAATGCTGTGAAAACTAGACGGTCGTATGGCCGGCAATACCTTTTTTTAATCCAAAAGGTTTAGCCGAATAGACTTAACACGTGAATGGCCGACCGGGACAAGCAGACAATATGGTGCAGTTTTTGTATGCAGGAGCATGGGTGACATGTAGTGACCCAATTACCGGTTTGAAGTGGGCGACCATTTCAAGGAAAGTGGGAAATTTCCCGAGAGGTGGACACCACTTATGTCCACACCACATCTATGACTTAGAATGTCAAAATGATTGCCAAGATCTTCTCTTTCGAATAAGTGTATGCGAGGTGCGATTTGTTTGCAAAAAGGTGAACGACCAGCGTCCAACGTGCGAAACCACCATTTTATCACCTGCCGAATTTCCACTTCAAGTCGCTCGTGGCTGTGCATAACTGCTTCATGCTTGGTCGATACTTGTAGAGAAATTCAAGAGCTACAATATAAGCAAAAAATAAGCACAAAAATTCAACAAAAGTCACTCAGAAATTACAGGAGAAGAGGCAAAATCAGCTGATTCCCTTGCATTGAAATTCGAAGGACATTCTGTTTGACGTACCCCTGTCGACTTTTAGCAGAGAATTTTTTCTACAATATACCAAAATACTCGGCGTGAAAAATGCAACAGAACCAACGTAAAGACTCACAGGACAACAAGCAAATATCACAATATTCAATCTGAAACAACCTGACCCCAAAAAACCCACAAAAAACCAGTGGTTTTTGGACGAATATTCAGGTGGCTGTAACTTGGTTTCGTAATTTTTTCAAAATTTTATAGTACATTTTTAGAAAATAAAAATATTACGTGATAGAGCTCAAAAACTGCATCAGATACAATGGTTAGGTCACGGGCAGACTTTGTTTTTCCTCTTTTTGAGAGGATTGAAGTGCTAGGCTAGCAGCCTTTTCATGGATGAACGTTTCTGGTTTTATTCCACTAGGCTTGAAATCAGGGGTGTGATCTGTCCTTACTAATAAGATTTGTCTTTATTTTGGTGACTCCAAATCTTATTTATTTTTTTGAATTTTACGTCAAAATCTTATTTTTTGGCACAAAAATGGCAATAAGCACTGGATAAAATGGGATATTTCGCCGAAATAGCCTAAAATGTCCTTATTTTGAGCAAATGTCCTTATTTAAAAATTTTGAGATCTCATCCCTGCTTGAAATCAATATATACAAACACAATTTTTGTGCAAGTCTTATACCGAAAGATAGCCAAGACTTTATTTAATTATTTCGAGGCCTCATACTAGCAAAAAAACACTTTTTTTTGTCAAAATAAGGAAAAATCAGCCAAAAAGTCGAAAATCAGCAATAAAAAAATTTCTCAGCAAAGAGGTCCCAACACCAGCAGAATGCTGAGAAATCAGCGCACTTACGAACACTGAGCTAAGTCATACACTTTTTTATCCTTAAACGGTTTTTTGAAATTTAAACAGTCAATTGAAAAAGCAAGGAAAAAAGTGTGTGACCCAGCTAGGGTGGAACTTTTAGTCGCTAAATTAAAATTTGACCGAATAAGTTAACGATAAAAATGAAATTTAACTACCGTAAATGTTCTAATGGAGCCCCCTTTTGACTTTGAGGGTCTATATCTCAGAGCAGAGCTAACATTTTGCAAAGCTTTTTATTTTTAACTGCCACGAGTTCTTCCGAGTCCGCTTTTTGAATTTTGGTTGAGCAGCCAAAAATACCGAGATTAACCTCAAAAATCGAAGAATAGAGCCGCCGGGGTCTCTATTAGAACATTTACGGTGTTTCGGCTGTACTGCAGTGGTGAATGGTATCATTGTTGTTCGCTGATTTGTGGCTCCAAAGTAAACTATATTTATTTGTTTGTTCAAGAGGGACACTATATTGTCGGCACACGGTGATGCCTCAAAGACAACTCATTGCTTTTCTCGAGCACAGACATTATTGCGCAAGTCATTGTTCTCCAGCAAGGAGACGGCCGCAATATATTTGAAAAAAACTTATTTGAAAAGCTCAAGTTTTGTTTTGGCTCTCTCGTTATTTACAAGTATCGGTTGCATTTTAAAACATTTTCAAACCCTACTCAAAAGTCTCAAAGTGCTTTGTTTGAGTGGATCTGGATTATCCACATCCAAGTCATTAAACAAACAAATTGAGAGCATTGCTTTTGTCGGGTTATGTTGGTTTGTTGAAAAAAATAGTTGGAGAAAACTCAAAATTGGTGTATGGCCAGTTAGCAAAGGTTATTTTTTGAAATTTTTGATACTTTTTCTAATAAAAGTACCTTTCAATGTGAAAAACTTTTTTCCGAGGCTATCCAACAAGTGCAATTTTCTCAGGAATTAAAATCACAAAACAGAATTTCAAAAATGCTTCGTTGCCGAGATATGACCTAAAGGTGGATTTTAGTTATTTCAATTCTTGTCTTCCTAACTATAGGTGATATCTCAGCAATTAAGTATTTTTTAAAAATTCTGTTTTGTGATACGGATTTCTGAGGAAATTTCACCCACTGGGGTGCCTTAGAAAACATTTTTTTACGTAAAAAGCAGTTTTATTGGAAAAAGGATAAAAGATTTCAAAAAACCGTTGCTACCTGGACGAAAAACATCTATACTTAAAATTATATAAAAATTCTGAACGCGTGAGTGAGATTTTAAAAACCTTCTAAAATCCAATAATTAGTCTCGTTAAAAAAGTTTAGACCTATTTTCAGCTTTTTGCCTTCTCTTTAATATGCAGAAAAGGATGAGCGGCACACTTTTCATGTTCGTAGTCTTTATAAAGAGACGCTTAAAATCGGGCAATTATCCCCTCTTTTTGCTGATTAACCACATTTTGGAAGTCTCTTGCGCCGATTAATGACTTTATTCAACAATGCAGGCTGCATCTCCTTCACTACAGTTGAATGTGCTATGTATCGGTATATATTGGATAGATATCCCAAACAGACACAAAGAAAAAGTTGACTACTCTATTATGCCCATATAATTGGCTAGGACAGGCGGAAATCCACTACTTGAGTCTGTTTCAAGGGATTATACCATCGTAGTGGTAGGTTGGCTTAGGTAAAGTCCTCTTTTTAATTTGCATAAAGAAAGGCTTGAAAATTTAAAAAATAGTAATAGGGCGCTTACAATGGAGGTGCGAGGTGCGAGGTCGAGGTAAAACGATGTCTAGATCTCACGTTTTTCATTGAAAAATGCCGAATTTGATATAGATGACCTATACCTAAAATTAAAAAGTAGATATACCGTATTTCCTCTAATAAGTCGACATGTCGGCTTATTTTTTAAACCTCCAAAAATCAGAAAAATTTTTGGTCGATCTCGAGATTTTTGGGTAAAAATCCTAGATCTGAAAAGTGGAATCGGTAGAGCTCATGGGAACTAAGAAAACGTGAAAAGCAGATATGCAAAATATTTACTCTAGGCTGAGATATAGGTCGTCGAAGTTAGGGGTGTCGGCTTATTAGAAGAGAGTAGGTCACTTATATCAGATTTGGCATTTTTCAATGAAAAACGCGAGATCTAGACATCGTTTTACCTCGACCTCGCACCTCCACTGTAAGCGCGCCATGAAAAAATATCCGAAAAATACTTACTGTATTTTTTGCACTATTTGTTGCCCAATGCAAAGCAGTGGACGCAGAAGATAGTCGGCTGAGCACAGCATGCCCAAAATTAGGACCAAAAACAGCACTAACAGGTCTTCTTTTTCTACTTTGGGATGATGGCCACTGGGATGATGGAATAGAAGATTTAGGCGTGGCAGTTAGACCATTGAGTTGGTTATTTTCTTGAATTTCCATCTTCGATCTTCTACAAGGCGTCATTGGTAAAGGTCTACAAATACATTTTTAGATTAATGAAAATATTTAAAAACTAAAACCAGTTCACCTCCGGAATCGGACTTGCTCATGATTTTGCAGCTGCACATTCTCCTTGCCAAATCCTCCGTCGTCTTCCTCTATTCTAGGGGTCCGACCTGCAAAAGCGGCTGAAGAGGAAGCTCCCCCGAACAATCGGTGAAATAAGGTGTTGGTTAAACTCATTTGTCGCCTGCTCTTTTCCAAAAAGCTTTGCCTTTTTGCTGGAGTTTGGCTGGACAGAGGGGTTTGCACACATTTGATGCCTGGGATAACAAAATCTGACTGAGGTTGGGACTTGAGTGCTGTAGGTGAGGGAGTTTTGTGCTGGATGTTGGAAGCGCTGCTCAGAATTGAGCCGAATCTTCGTCTTCTTTAAGGAAAATTGGTTTATCAGATTTGTTGCTGATATTATAAAAAAAAATACCTGGCCGTAGACGGTGGCTTAGTGTGGGGTGGAGAATTGTGAGCATCAGACGTTTCAGTGACAAATGGCGTGGATTGACTGGTTGATGATCTTTGGAAGGCATTGCTCAGTATAGTTTCAATCTCTTCCACCTGATTTAGTTTTTTAGAAGACCGTAGCTTTTTGTCTTCGACATTTGAGTGGGGGGTGATACAGTACTATTTCGTCTAGCACTATACTCTTTTGAGTAATCCCGAAAAAATTGGACGACCTAAAAGAGTGAAGTGCTAGACGAAAAAGTACTGTCCCCTTCCGCTATGCCAAAAGTACAGTATTTTAAATATATCGCTTCAAAAAAGTTACCGTATTGTCTCTAATAAGGCCCCCCGGGGCCTTATTTTTCAGCCCATCGAAAATCGGAAAATTTTGAGGTCGATCTGGAGATTTTTGGATAAAAATTAAAAATCTGAAAAGCGGAATCCGTAGAGCTCGCGGGAGTTAAGAAAACGCAATAAACAGCTTTGCAAAAAATTGACTCTGGGCTGAGATATAGGTCCTCAAAAAGGGGGGGGCCTTATTAGAGGGGGCCTTATTAGAGGGGGTCTTATTAGAGGGGGCCTTATTAGAAATACGGTAATTAAATTTTAAAATTATTATACAATGCTCAGAATAATAGGGAGATCAAATTTTTCTTCCACATGTGTTTTCTTCAAATTTTTTTAAACAGAATTTTTTGACTGACAACCCGTTAGAAAGCCCGTTGCAATTTCGTTAAAAAAATCAAATTACAAAACTGTTAAACCCAAACCTCAAAAGCTGACTCCGTCCTGAAGACATGAATTTGTTTCTTATAGGGAACGTCGTTCAAACGCTGAGACGCTGCTTCTCTGGTGATGTAAGCGATTTGACGGGATTCTACTCTGCCCACCACGCACATCACCTTGCGTAATGAGTGAGAAAACAGTGGAGCAGCGCATTTATCCTGAAAAATGCAAAATTTTATATAAAAAAAATTTTAAATGTTTTTGGCCAGCCTTTTTATTTTTTTACAAGTACAGTCAGACATTTGTAATCTTATGCAGTCAAAAAACACAAAAGAATAGCACTTTAGATGGATTGCTTGTTTGACTTTTTATCACTGGTCAACAAGGAAAAAGAAAAGCATGCAGTAGTAAGTTGAGTAGCCGTTGGAAAGGAAAGCATCATTGTTTGACCACTTAAGTGGTCTTCTCAAGTTGTTTACAGAAAGTTGTCCCTGGATGTTAATTTTTGAGTGGATTTAGCACTCTTTTTTTCTTCTTATCTTTCCAGCCAATCAACAGATGCCCTACGAAAAGATTCCAACAATACTCTTGACCATTTTTTGTATTGTTTAGTGAACACAGGTTTTTGTTTGAGACACTTGTGGAGACATATGTTTTTTTGTTTGATCTAAGATGTAGTAGATTTTTAGATTAAATTTAGATGAATTTCTCCAAAGCAGTGATAAATTATATGGATTTTTTAGTAGCAGCGGTAAAAAACGGGAAACAAATAATACTAACAAACTTTTGCCCTAAAATGTCCTTAAAAGTAAGGTGCAGTAGAAAATGCACCAATCCTTTTTTCGAGTGTATTGCTTATTATTGATCTATTTTTAATAAATTTTACATAGAAATTGTGTAATTTCCATGTTGATGTACTCAATCCAATTTTTAATTCTGCACAAGTTGTGTTTACATAGCAACACCGGGTTGTCAACAAAATATGGCTAAAAACGATATTCAAACGTATGTCATATCTTGCAAAACTCAACAACTAAATGACTAAGCGGCCGGAATATCAACTTGTCAGCTTGACAAACAACTTGTTGAGATGACAGAGACCAAACATGGCTTTATTTCAATTTGCTGTCATATGTGAACTGTATATTTTTGAATCAACTGTGGATTGACTATGAGTTAACTGTGCGATTAATAAATTTTCTAAGTTATTTAAGGCGTCGACCCAAGTGTCGACCTAAGCGTGTTTTTAACGCGGGAAGGGCTGTAAACTTTTTTTTACTCCATAGAAATTTTTTTTCTGTTAGTACCATCTTGTAGCTAAGATTCAGGGATTCAAAATCTTGAAAAATTTAGGTTAAAAATGCTTAGGTTCGCATTCAGGCCCACACTCGACCAAATGTCGACCTGAGTGCAAACCTAAGCATTTTTAACCTAAATTTTTCAATAAGTTGTGGTTTTTTGATAGCTCATTTTGAAGCCCTGAATCTTAGCTACAAGATGGTACTAACAGAAAAAAAATCTATGCAGTGAAAAAGTTTACAGCCCTTCCGCACTTGGATACTTCGACACTTGGGTCGACACTATACGTGAACGTGCCTTTAGGAAGTAACATCATTTTAATTCAATAACTGTAGATTTACTAAAAATTTTGTTTATATTTTAATCAACTAGTTTGAATATATTTTTTTTTGCTTTCTTTTCTTATTTAGGTTTTTTTCTACCAGCACCGCTTTGTGTTCATTAATAACGGTCAGTTAGGGGTTGAATAGTGGAATTTGGTGAAATGAACTGTTCTTTTATATTGTATGCCTTTCTCCGTAAGAATTTTTTAGGGATGGTTGGAGATGGATGATAATTAAGCAGACTAGAGCAGACATATATTCAAATTGCAAGAAGCGGAAGGAAGAGAGCGGCAACAGAAACAAATTAATTATTGATGAGGACAGAAAAGCCAATACAGTTAGTTAAACCAGTCTATTGTGTTGACAAAGCACAATATGGACCGCATTTGAGCCACTGCCTGGATCGAGATATTCAAATTTTGTTAGTTGGTTAGATGAAAAATTAAAAACTACAGGAATTTGAATTTTCTTCATGCCATTGTAAATTTTGAGGAAAAAATATAATACTTACCATGTTTCCTCTAATGAAAGCCCCATAATTCAAAATCATGTTTGTGGCATTGTGTTTTTGACCTATTTTTTGGAGACTGCTCACAGACAAGTTACTACTCATTCTGTAGCCAGTGAAATAAGCTACTAAATGAATAGTAACTTGCTTGAGAGTAGTCTTCAAAAAACAAATCAAAAATACAATGCCAAAAACACGATTTCAAATCAAGACAGGGGCTTCTATTAGAGGAAACACGGCACAGTCTACTCTCGATTTATGGACACAAGCTCGTTCCCGCTTAGGCTTAGCCTCACCTCAATTTTCGAAAATTGTAGCCAGTTCTGTTTCAACAGTCTAGTTCCTAAAATCCCAAGGATTCTGATTTTGACAATCGCTTTTCAGAAAAGAAATACTTTTTTTCTAAAAAAAGCAAAAACTCAATTTAAAGATTTTTAAAGATAAAGATTTTTCAAAAATCCATGTTTTTAATCGATTTTTGCTTTTTTAGAGAAAAAATTTTGAATTTATGGAAAAAAAACCACCGGCAAATAATCGCGATGTTCGGGACCATACTGTCAAAACAGAGCTGGCGAAAGTTTGGAAAATGGGGGTAAAAAAGGTGTCGAACTAGGTCCTTTGGCTGGTCCTTCAGGTGTCCTTAAATCGAGTGTGGACTAGTACTTTAACTGCAAAAAAAACTAAAGCTCTAATATTTTCGATTTGATTATATTCAAAAAATACATTTAAAAAAAATTCCATTCTAAATTCCAATACAATTTTTTTTCTACAGGGTGTTTCAAGATTTCCCCCGCTTTTAAATGGTCATAACTTTTTTTATACGCCGTTTTTTGAAAATCTGTTTTTACAGATTGACTCAGTTCGCTATGACAATTTTTCTGATATAATATAACAATTTTTTTGGTATATAATGTGATAATCCCCCTGTGGTTAGGGTCCTGGTCTGTGGATGATCTCTGGATAGGCAAGTCTCAAACCACAGGGGGACCAAGCGAAAATCATGTTTTTCACATTATGTACCAAAAAATTATCATCGCGAACTGTTCAATCTGTAAAAACAGATTTTCAAAAAAAGGCGTATAAAAAAAGTTATGAACATTTAAAAGTGGGGGGAAATCTTGAAACACCCTGTACATTTACTCGACCATATTGCTCAACCGATTTAATTGCTTTTGCTTTTGCTTTGTTCAAAGGCATGTTTCGTGTGCGCCCAAAAATGGTGGCAGAGGTCATTGAAGGGTCAGAAACAGGTCCTGCACCAATTGAGAATGCAGCAGCAACAACAGGTGCGACGAGGTTTAAAACAAAAGCACGACCAAAAGGAGAGGAGGAAAATTGCAGACAACAAACAACATAAATTTCACTCCTTTTGTTTTCCCCTTACAAGGCATAAATGTGTCAACAGATGCTCTTTGAACTTGCTGCTACTGCTCAATTGGCCTGCTGTGATTGCTGGCCCAATCAAGAGTCAAATATGCACAACTCACCCTGCTATTTGATACCTTGTTTGGTCAGGAAGAGAAAAAGTAAATGATGGATGGGGCTATTCAAAATTTGGCTTCCTACTGCTAAAACAAGTTTGAAGAGCAGCAATCAAACTTATACTTATGTGGGCTGTAAAAGGTTCGAATCACTAAAATATTAAGCTACCGTATTTCCTCTAATAGAAGCCCTACCCAAACTCCGGAATTTTTTAAATATATTCTCTGCACTTTTAACCAATTTTTTTAATCGGCTCTTGCTTATGTGTCATACCAAAATGTAGCCCAGATTCCCACCTATATTTTGGCATATAACATGAGTGGGATGGTCCCAGTGTTGTCCCGGCGCCGGCGCTGCCCCGGCAAAAAACAGCGCCGACCCGGCGCTCGGCGCCGGCGCTGGGGCCAATGAAAAATTTTGCTCGGCGCCGGCGCTGGGGACTTTTTCAAAAAGAGATCGGCGCCGGAACAACACTGGTGGGACCAAAACCAAAAATTGCTTCAAAAGGCGAAGAATATATTTAGGGCTTTTAATAGAAGAAATACGGTAACTGATTTTGAACTTGAAATTTTTTTATTTTTACGGCAAATTGCAAAATAAATTTTGAAAATAGACTAAATTTGTTGCTTGAGAAGTCAAATATTGCTAAGACTTTTCCTCAATTTTTTTGACTACCCGTCAAACCTAATAATACACTATTCGATAGCCAGTGAAATTTTGCACACGATAGAGTTTTTACATTTTTTAGTTTTTAGCAAACACATGCCAAATTAAAGCTTAAAGCAAAAATAACAAAAATTGAAGAATTCTAATACTTTTGTTTAGAGCTCTAACTTGGCGAGTTTTCGCTGAAAACTAAAAATCTAAAATTATTATCTTCAGCAAAATTTTACTCGCTATCGAATAGTATATTAAGTTTGTGAACAAGTAGTCAAAAATTTTGAGAAAAAGTCTTAGCAATATTGGAAAAAAATCCTGTGGTTAGTTTGAAATATTCTGAAACCACCTAATAAATTTAGTCCACTTCTAAAATTTATTTTGCAATTTGCCCCTCACAGTCAGCTTTTGATCAAATTAAAATATATGTTTTTGGTTGCCGAACGATTATCTTGTTAGAGCGAATAAGTACCTTTAAGTAAGAAGCGCTCTCCCACAAGTTAAAAAAGAATAATTAGCACTTCTGCGCAAAATCCAAAGACCACACCAAACAGAACTGCAAAACTTTTTGCAAAAGAGACTCTCTGCCTGTCTTATTTTCTAGTTGTTTTGTCCAGAAATTTGGCCGCCAGAAAAGTCTGTTTGTGTCCAATATTACAGAAGCACAGACGTTTCGAAAAAAAAGGAAATAGATTTTTAGTCAAAAAAGGCGAAAAAATCGATTAGGAAGTTGTTTTTGATGAACAAGATGTTTTTCCTTGGTTCCTGTTTTGTGTAAAACTGTCAGTTTGTTGATGATGTGATAATATACATTTATATATAGTACAAGATTCAAAGACAACCTTGACAACATCAATACTCTGCAAAAAAACTCGTAAAGATGTGCTCAAGGTTAGGGAACTTATTAACTTGGGGTGTAGGTGGTGGTATGGAGCGCATTTTTTACCTGGTTAAAAACCATTTGATCAAGTGTTTTAATAAATCTGAGGTTAACCAAATATTCTTAAGAGCTTTCTCACTGCTCGCTCACATTATGCAACAACTTGATAGACCAGTGCATTTGTTTATAAAATTTTGAATAGATATACATTGAGCCTCACTAATCTAATCCCTCTTTTCAAGAACAATCCAACACAGGCGAGAGAAAAAATTATTTTGAATAGCCTAATGACTCAAAAATTAGCATACGCCTCTTGAAACCTCTTATACACTCCTAGCATATATACGATCCAAGAAGGGGGATTATATGCGCAACAAGTGTGACTGATTCTAACCAAAACAAATGCATTATAAATAATTAACTGTGTTATAAACCAACTGTAAATTTACTGTGTGTTAACTGTGCTATATATTTTTACCTGCAAGTCAACCATGAATTAGCTGTAAATAATCCAATAAATTTACTGTAAATTTACTCTGCGTTAACTGTGCCATATATGTTTACCTGCAGGTCAACCATGAATTAGCTGTAAACAATCCAATTAATTTACTGTAAATTTACTTTAAGTTTTATAGTAAAAACCTTTCAAATAAAAATAGTTTAAATTATATATATCGGGGATCTTGCTTGTTTTTGAATGAACATTTAAAAGTAGCCTTTGTTTTTTTGCGAAAAAATCATTTAAAACAAAAAAAGTTAAGAAGAGTTTTCTTAATTTCGATGGCGCTTATTCAAAAAATAAGCACACATGGAAGCCTTGGTATACTCTGAAAGTTTTGAATATGAGAGGAACAAAAAAATATTTTAAGAATGAATTGAGCAGCAAATAGTTCACCTATTTTCTTGCAAACACCCTTATTATGTTCTTTCTTGCTCATCAGATTTGCATTTTGGGTCAGAGAAGTACTCTGTAAACTAGCAATTATTGTCTCTCTTAAATCGAGAGTCAGCCTTTTTTCTTCTTCTTCTCATATTCTCATATATTGTTCTATAGGTGGTTAATTAATTATGCAATGGTAATATTTTTGCACAAGGGCATGAGGCTGATCGATAAGGCTGCAGCTTTTCGAATGAAAAGTTTTCGAACATTAAAAAAATACTGAAATTTCACTTTTTTATTTTCGCAATTTTTAGAGACTTTTGCCAAAAAGTAGCAACCGAATATTTTTCCTAATTTTTTAAATTTTACTGTCGGAAAATTTAAGTTTAAAAACAATTTAGCAGAAGAACTGTCAATCACCAAACTTTAGTAAAAGCACCGCTTTTTTGTTGCCATTTTGTCTTTTCTACACTCATTCGAACTCTTCCAAATTGATGAATTAATGGTCAACAGCCAGAAAATGGTGCCATCAAAGGATCCAATTTCATCTAGTCAAAAATAGAGCTGAGTTTGTCTCTAGCACGAAAAAACCAAGCAGAATCACAGCTAAAAGCGTAATTCGAGAAAAATTCCCAGTTCAATAGCAAATCCTTTTCTCACTGTAGGAAAAGGACATATTAATAATAGCAATTAATTAAGCATCCTTAAAAAAGCAAACGAAAAGCATAAGTGTGCTGAGAGAAAAAGAAAAAGAGATTAAGGTTTTAGGCACAGCTTCTCTCAAGAGCACCCAAATATATAATTAAATCACCAAATATTTTTTAAATAAGAGTAAATTTGAATAAAGAAATAGTCTACTGGATATTGAGGGTGTGAGTTTTCATGAGCAAAGACTAATTTATTGACCAAGGTCACAGGCAAGTCGATAAGAAATAAATTCATTTAAATCAACTCTATAAAATCAAACTGAAATGAAATCTATTTTAAGATATCTTTGAGGTCGACGCTTTTCGCGGCAGAGTTCATACCATTAAAGGAGTTCAAAGTTCAACATAACAACAGAAAAATTTTAACAGAAAAACATTTATAAATATAAATTTGACTTTGTACTACTTTTATTACCTCTTCTAGCTCACAGTTAATTTACAGTTAATTCACGTTTCAATAAAATAAAGATTTTGTATAGTTAACTAATATGTTGGGATGATTAACCTACCAACATATTTTATACAGTTAATTTACAGTTAATTCACGTTTCAATAAAATAAAGATTTTGTATAGTTAACTAATATGTTGGGATGATTAACCTACCAACATATTTTATACAGTTAATTTACAGTTAATTCACGTTTCAATAAAATAAAGATTTTGTATAGTTAACTAATATGTTGGGATGATTAACCTACCAACATATTTTATACAGTTAATTCACGTTTCAATAAAATAAAGATTTTGTATAGTTAACTAATATGTTGGGATGATTAACCTACCAACATATTTTATACAGTTAATTTACAGTTAATTCACGTTTCAATAAAATAAAGATTTTGTATAGTTAACTAATATGTTGGGATGATTAACCTACCAACATATTTTATACAGTTAACTAATATTATGGGGAAGAATTATTCAAGAAGTGATTTTTGCCCACCTTTTTAACAAAACATAAAAGGCAAAACACCCACCCGCTGTTGTTGCGAACAAGATTGATGGACGGAGACAGATTGTAATGACACTGACAACACCACAAATTCCAGTTTTTTGATATTCGGAGAAGTTTTTCGGCTGGTTAGAACTGCATCTAGACGTTTACTAATACTTTCCGCATTAACACGTCCAATAGGAAAGCTTCCGCACCACTAAATATCAGTTATTTATTAAGCTAGCTTAAATGCATAAACCAGAAAAGTTAGTTTCATAAAAAATCAGTTTGGCTTCTTAAGTTAACGTTGAAATTTTTTGTAAAAAAGGCCTTTTTACATATTTAGGCCAATAATCAGCTATTTTATTTAAAAAAAATGTCACCTCAACATTCCAACTAAGCGTGAATACCCCAGCATCGGAAGTAGGTGACTCCTTGGCAGCTCTTTTCCTGCGATTTCTATTATTTTGACTTCGATCTTCAGGTTGCTGATAAATATGGTTATGATTACGACTGGTAGATGTTAAATCCGCAGAGCAGTAGCCTTCTGATGAATAGTAGTGTTGGTCTCTCATTCGAGTTTTGGAATAAATCTAAGAAAACGCAAAGAAAATTACTAGCAAAAACATTACATAAAAATCAATAAAAAGACAAAAGTCATGGATATTTACAATGTCTATAAAGAAATGTTAAGATAAAAGGGTGCTATAAAAAACTGTAAAGAATTTGGCACATGAATAAAACTGCTTTATTCAGGTAATAGTCAATTTTTATAAATTTCATCTTTTTGTAGTTCGGGAAACATGTTGAGTCGGTGTTAGCGGCCGTACTAGCCCAAAAATCGGGTTTAAAAACTTTTGAAGTTATTCTAAGCCTTAAAACTAGTGATGTTCACTTGGCTAAACCCAATGCCCCAATACAATATTTTTGGCCATTCTTGAACCCAAATCCAATACCCAATATTTCAGACTCACCCAATATCCCAATACGATATTTACAGCCCAGACCGAATACACACAATACCAATATATTGTATTGGGTCCATCACTACTTAAAACCAACAGAAAACGTGTTTTTAGGACGCGGAAAGGCATTTTTTACAAAAAAATTGAGAAAAATTTGACTTTTAGTATTGGTGAAACCAAGTGAAACCCCCCTATTATTCTACAGCGTTTTGGTCACTGGAGCTGCGCAAAAAGAGCTTCTAAATGCATTTTTAGTAAAAACGATTTGAAACCCTTATCTAGGTAATTGAGTGCGCGCATCTTTAACCTCCTTCGGGGACGTTGAGGGTGGTGTGGCAAGGCCAAAAAATATTTGTATCAAAGATTTTTTTTGAAATATGTCTTTCCGCTTCATAAGATTGCGTTTTCTAGCCTAAGAAGTTCAAAAAAGTGATCAAAACTAACTTTCGAAAAAACACGTCGTATAACAAAGTGTGGCCTAGAAATGTAAAGTATGGGGAAAATGCAAATCATACAACTATAGCAAATGTAGTAAATATTAGCAATGTAACGAATTGTTTAGGCAAAAATGCTATAAATACATTGGCACTAGTGACTTTCTTCTGGTGATTGCACAAAAGCGAGGATAAACCGTCTGGAGTTGGAGTCAGGAAATGTAGTGGATTGGTGTGAGTGAAAGCAAGGAGAAACAAAGAGAAGGGAAAACAATAATCGGTTAACCACCGGCCACACACAAAATCAGTCCAGTCAATGGGCGGAGTTAGTGAGCAGAAAGGGAGAACAAGTAGAAAAATTATCTGATAGAAGAGTGAGAACAAGTAAACACTGGAAAAGCACTGCTGCTTACAAGTAAACATTAAACAAAAAAACTATGAGGAATATGTTGTTTCATTAGTAAAAATGTAATTTGATACATTTTCAAAAGTAAAAATGACAATCAAAAGAAATAATAATATTTAAATTTCAAACAGTTCAAAATGGTCGGACAGAAGTCTTTGACTCACTGTTTACTTCGGCGGGCCTCTTCATGTACATTCAGCTTAGGAGAATCCGACCCTACCGGAGTATACCCCCCCAAATGAAATTTTTTTTCAAGTGTTTTCAAACACCCTATATCAACCTAAAATCACTTCAGAAGTTCAAAAAAGACATTATTTTTGTGTTCTGGTCAATAAAAAATTGAGTTTTGGGCATTTTGAAATTTCGACCATTTGGCTGTTTTACCATGTTTTGGTCACTGGAGCTGGGCAAAAAGAGCCTCTAAATGCATTTTTTATCAAGAGTCTTGCTCGGAATTATGTCTAAGGTAAGTGAGTGCGCGCATCTAAGCAACCAAGCCTGCGCCCCTTCGGGAGCTTAGAGGATGCGCACACCCACATACCTTAGACGCAAATCACTGAAAGTGACTCTGGATGCATAAAAATGTATGCATACCAGAGTTTCTTTATGCGGTAGGGCCCAGTCAACAAAACTATGTTCAAATTCCATCTTTTTGGGGTCAAGGTACCCTCAACATCTGATTTACTAAGTTATAATAAACAGAAATCAACTAAAAATACCAAAATTCAAGATTTTAAAAAATCGACTTTTTATAGAAAAAAGTAGGTGAAAACACCTTTTTTATCGTGTTCAACGTGTAGGAAATGCTTAAAAATGGTTAAAATGGTGTTTTGAAAAAGTTCAAAAAAAAATTTCATTTGGGGGGGGGGTATACTCCGGTAGCGCCGAGAATCCCTAGGCGCAGAGTGGACCAGCACATGTTAAGATGGACACAAGAGTAAGTGTCAAAAATAGGAATGTCCCTAATCTTTTGTGAATATTGCATCTTCATTGTGACTTACCGTATTTCCTCTAATAGCTCCCCCTGCTCTAATAACTTACACCACCCCCAGGGTGGTTAACTCAAATTTCAAAAAAGGTGGCATTTCTAGAAAATTTTGCACAAAAATGCCACCTTTTGCTTTTCGAACAGGTGGCAAATGCGACCTAAAGGTGGCTAGTTAACCACCCTGGGGGGAAGCGCTAATTAGAAGAAATACGGTACGTACAGTTAACGACGGGGCAAAAATGAATAAAAATTTTGCTCGATATTGGAGAATTTTCTGGCAAAGATTTTGCCGAGCGAAATCCCAATCCTAGTCTAAACATAGCTTTTGGTAACAAACTTTAGCTCGAATCAGATCTCAAATTTGTCAATTAAAATATTGACGTCTATTTTTTTTAAATCGAAAGATCACATTTTAGGCACCATTTCTGAAATAGGAAGTTTATTCAATTCTTTTTACGAATAATCTGTTCTCACATAAAAGTTCTCACTAAAGGGGAAAATATGTAACCTATAACTAATTTGTAAAACAACATGTTTTCAGACATTTGTTATTGTTAAGGTTGCAACTTTACCACAATGCTTTTGGCAATTATTTTTCTGCCAGTTTTAATATGGTTGTGGGGTAGGCACTTAAACAGGATCAGGACAAATTCTAAAAACTAACAACTTCCTTTGCCACCAAACATTAAATTATGACTTCCTTCTGTCTGTTACTGTGTTTACACTATTTATTGTGATAATCCATGCCATTGAACAGTCTTTAATAGCTCTAAATGTAAATAAAAGCGGATGTACGCCTTTTTTCTAATCATTAAGATTAAATAAAACGTATAAATACTATTATTTCTTGTTAAAATTAAACTAAATTTTTGTCTGCATTACTTTTGACTGTCAAAAAAGGTTATGGAGCTGTATTTATTCCGACCCGAGGAACATCACCGACTTTACAACTGCAATATTATCAAAATTGAGGATGTGCCATTCGAAAAACGTCAACATATTACTGAAGGCACTATACTCATTCTCTTATCTACTATATATTATGTAGGTGATATGGTACTATTGCACTTTAGTAGTCCGATGAAACAAGGGTTTATTGTGATGTTACCCATCTGTCGAAAATAATTTACCTAATGCTGTCCGATTAATTGTTCTGAACTATTTTAGAGGGGTGAAGAGCTGTATTGGGATGGGAAGGGACAAAAAGAGGGCAACTTATCACACAGGGCACACTAAAAAAAGGTGTTGAACATAGTTTTGAACACTGGGGCCTACCGCGTGAAGAAACTCTGGTACAGTCGACCCTCGATAGTAGATACCCCCCTCGGGACCGGGCTAGGAGTATCTACTATCGAGGGGTATCTATTATCGGGGGTATCTGCTATCGAGAGGCAGACAACCAAATTTTGGGTCAGAAATATCTATTATCGAGGGTAAAGTGGGAAAGGTGTAAACGCTAACCAAACAATAATACTTTATTCAACTAACAAAGAATGACAACTTCGATCAAACAACAATCAGGTTAGCGGTTTGAAGAAATCATTGAGAGAGCTCTGCTTCTTTTTCCTTTGACCATCCTGCCAGAAAGCTTAGAGGGATTCCGTACTTTAAAAAGCCAGAAAGCCAAAAACGTTTTGTATTTGAATTGTTGAGAAATAATATTGTCGTAAGCATCCAGAACAAAAGCATAAAGTAACAGTGTAATAAATCTCGAATGAATAAACAAATTAAAATAATATCGCGAGATTTCGAGCCAAACATAAGCGCCAATTAAAAAAATAGGCAAATCTGAACAAATAATTTCCAAAATTACACTTTGAAAAAGAAATGGCTTTCCATTTAGACTTGAGTGTCAGAGGTATCTGTTATCGAGGGCAAAATAAAGGTCAGTGTAAGAGTCAGAGGGTATCTATTATCAAGGGTATCTACTATCGGGGGTATGATTTGCCTTATTTAAACTAAAACCAACGAAATATGTGCTAAGGGTATCTACTATCGAGGGTATCTATTATCGGGGGTATCTACTATCGAGGTATGATTTGCCTTATTTAAACTAAAACCAACGAAATATGTGCTAAGGGTATCTACTATCGAGGGGTATCTATTATCGGGGTATCTACTATCGAGGTATGATTTGCCTTATTTAAACTAAAACCAACGAAATATGTGCTAAGGGTATCTACTATCGAGGGGTATCTATTATCGGGGTATCTACTATCGAGGTATGATTTGCCTTATTTAAACTAAAACCAACGAAATATGTGCTAAGGGTATCTACTATCGAGGGTATCTATTATCAAGGGTATCTACTATCGGGGTATGATTTGCCTTATTTAAACTAAAACCAACGAAATATGTGCTAAGGGTATCTACTATCGAGGGGTATCTATTATCAAGGGTATCTACTATCGGGGGTATGATTTGCCTTATTTAAACTAAAACCAACGAAATATGTGCTAAGGGTATCTACTATCGAGGGGTATCTATTATCGAGGGTATCTACTATCGAGGGTATGATTTGCCTTATTTAAACTAAAACCAACGAAATATGTGCTAAGGGTATCTACTATCGAGGGTATCTATTATCAGGGGTATCTACTATCGAGGGTATGATTTGCCTTATTTAAACTAAAACCAACGAAATATGTGCTAAGGGTATCTACTATCGAGGGTATCTATTATCGGGGGTATCTACTATCGAGGGTATGATTTGCCTTATTTAAACTAAAACCAACGAAATATGTGCTAAGGGTATCTACTATCGAGGGTATCTATTATCGGGGTATCTACTATCGAGGGTATGATTTGCCTTATTTAAACTAAAACCAACGAAATATGTGCTAAGGGTATCTACTATCGAGGGTATCTATTATCAAGGGTATCTACTATCAGGGTATGATTTGCCTTATTTAAACTAAAACCAACGAAATATGTGCTAAGGGTATCTACTATCGAGGTATCTATTATCGGGTATCTACTATCGAGGGTATGATTTGCCTTATTTAAACTAAAACCAACGAAATATGTGCTAAGGGTATCTACTATCGAGGGTATCTATTATCAAGGGTATCTACTATCGGGGGTATGATTTGCCTTATTTAAACTAAACCAACGAAATATGTGCTAAGGGTATCTACTATCGAGGGGTATCTATTATCGGGGGTATCTACTATCGAGGGTATGATTTGCCTTATTTAAACTAAAACCAACGAAATATGTGCTAAGGGTATCTACTATCGAGGGGTATCTATTATCGGGGTATCTACTATCGAGGGTATGATTTGCCTTATTTAAACTAAAACCAACGAAATATGTGCTAAGGGTATCTACTATCGAGGGGTATCTATTATCTGGGGTATCTACTATCGAGGGTATGATTTGCCTTATTTAAACTAAAACCAACGAAATATGTGCTAAGGGTATCTACTATCGAGGGGTATCTATTATCAAGGGTATCTACTATCGGGGGTATGATTTGCCTTATTTAAACTAAAACCAACGAAATATGTGCTAAGGGTATCTACTATCGAGGGGTATCTATTATCAAGGGTATCTACTATCGGGGTATGATTTGCCTTATTTAAACTAAAACCAACGAAATATGTGCTAAGGGTATCTACTATCGAGGGGTATCTATTATCAAGGGTATCTACTATCGGGGGTATGATTTGCCTTATTTAAACTAAAACCAACGAAATATGTGCTAAGGGTATCTACTATCGAGGGTATCTATTATCAAGGGTATCTACTATCGAGGGTATGATTTGCCTTATTTAAACTAAAACCAACGAAATATGTGCTAAGGGTATCTACTATCGAGGGTATCTATTATCGGGGGTATCTACTATCGAGGGTATGATTTGCCTTATTTAAACTAAAACCAACGAAATATGTGCTAAGGGTATCTACTATCGAGGGGTATCTATTATCGGGGGTATCTACTATCGAGGGTATGATTTGCCTTATTTAAACTAAAACCAACGAAATATGTGCTAAGGGTATCTACTATCGAGGGGTATCTATTATCGGGGTATCTACTATCGAGGGTATGATTTGCCTTATTTAAACTAAAACCAACGAAATATGTGCTAAGGGTATCTACTATCGAGGGGTATCTATTATCGGGGGTATCTACTATCGAGGGTCGACTGTATGCATGTTTTTTATGCATCCAGAGTCACTTTCGAGTGATTTGTGTCTGAGGTATGTGGGTGTGCTCATCTCTAACCCAACAAGCCCACCAAGGGGCTTGTTGGGTTAGAGATGCGCGCACTCACTTACCGTAGACATGGTTCCGAGCAAGACTCTTGATCAGAAATGCATATGGAGTGTCGGCCCATGTTGACAAACATGGTAGAAAGAACCAAAAAAGCCTTCAAAAAAGTGTCCCCCTATTATTCCCTTCCCTTCCCAATACAGCCCTTATTTCCTTTTTTAGATTCTTGAATAATTGGACTACTGAAATACCTTTGGAATACTAAATTGTTTCGGACTACAGTCGACTCTCGTTATAACGACGCTCGATATAACGACCCGCTCGATATAACGACCTAATAAAACTCATTTGGTTAGGAACATCCATAAATTATGTCAGACTGACAGGGGGTGGGGGGTTCCCATGCCAATCTGACAAAATCTGACAAGGGGGGTGGGGTAGAAGACCTTTTTTCTGACAGGAATGTCAGATTTCTCCGCAAATTTTTCGCTAAATATTTTAAGAATTTAAGCTAGATTTCTAAAATTTTAAATTATTTTGTCATATAAAAAAATAGATAGATATATTTTAATACATAGATTTGAAAATAAATATTGAATTTTCCCATCATGGCTCATATTTCAAGTCATATTAAAACTCATATTAAAAGCAATATTTTTTATGCTCTTGCAACTTAAAAACATGCAATTAACATATAATAAAGGCTTCTGTTATTTCACACTATCATTTTTAAGGTTTTAAACTTCGAAAAAAAATGTGCAGAAATAAATTTTGGGTCACAAAGTTGTGTCAGAAAATTGTCAGATTTCAATAAGGGGGTCAAGCCCATTCTGACATGTTCTGACAGGGGGGTGGCGGGTTCCCAAAAACGGCCTGTCAGTCTGACATAATTTATGGATGTTCCCTTAGTCCAAGTGTATTTTCTAGCTCGATGCAACGACTCTCATTATAACGACCCATTTTTAGCCGGCCCCTTGCGGGTCGTTATAACGAGAGTCGACTGTATTTAACTTCCATTGGACTACTAAAGTGCAATTAACCCGGTTAAATTTTGGTCTTCTTTTTTGATTTATATCTCTATATAGTACTAGGGACCACAGGCGCCTATCGGCGCCTCTATAGTAAAGTACAGTACAGTTATTTGTATAGTACAGTTATTTCGAAATTTCAATAAGGGGCTATGACTTCATTCATAAAAATAGGTATATCCCATACTATCTGATTAACGGGACACCCCTAATCTTTTTTGTGATATACTACAGACAGACAGATCACGCTATAGTAAACGGGGAGGAGTACCCGCTAGTTACTGGGCCCCATATACGTGGATTTGGGTACCTGCTGGTGGTTCGGGCACCATATACGTGGTTGGGTACCCGCTGGTGGTTCGGGCACCATTTACGTGGTTTGGGTACCCGCTGGTGGTTCGGGGCACCATATATAGTTTAGGTACCCGCTGGTGCCCACCATATACGTGGTTCGGGTACCCGCTGGTGG
Organism: Ditylenchus weischeri; assembly: GCA_029231635.1. Lineage (NCBI taxonomy): Eukaryota > Metazoa > Nematoda > Chromadorea > Rhabditida > Anguinidae > Ditylenchus > Ditylenchus weischeri. Next base: position 107,875 of record JAMRYI010000175.1, read on the forward strand.
TTTAGGCACCATATACGTGGTTTGGGACCTGGTGGTGGGGCCCCAGCGGTTTGGTACCCGCTGGTGGTGAACCACCTGGATAGTACCCAAACCACCTGGATGGTACCTAAACCACCTGGATAGTAACCGAAGCATGTATATGGGGCCCAAACCACCAGCGGGTACCCAAACTACGTATATGGGGCCCGACCCAAACCACGTATATGGTGCCCGAACCACCAGCTACCCAAACCACGTATATGGTGCCCGAACCACCAGCGGGTACCCAAACCACGTATATGGTGCCCGAACCACCAGCGGGTACCCAAACCACGTAAATGGTGCCCAACCACCCGGGTACCCAAACCACGTATATGGTGCCCGAACCACCAGCAGTACCCAAACCACGTATATGGGGCCCCAGTAACTAGCGGGTACTCCTCCCCGTTTACTATAGCGCTGGATCTGTCTGTCTGTAGTATATCACAAAAAAGATTAGGGGTGTCCCGTTAATCAGATAGTATGGGATATACCTATTTTTATGAATGAAGTCATAGCCCCTTATTGAAATTTCGAAATAACTGTACTATACAAATAACTGTACTGTACTTTACTATAGAGGCGCCGATAGGCGCCTGTGGTCCCTAGTCTTGAATGTTTTGCACGAATATTTACAAAAAGTGCGTTTTAAAAAGTATTTTCGGTCAAAACACAAAAAAATGCAATGACCTTTTTACTAGCTTTCTAAAGCTTTCTGCTTAATTTTAAAAAGGTTTTAAGGCAGCGCTCGCAATTCAAAATTTTTAATTTTATCCAGGGTTTCAACACGGGTCAACTTAGGGGTCAGCATTTGCTAAAATTATGTAGAGACAAGATTTCAAATTTCTGTTAATGCCTTCGTGCAGAGCTCAAAAAGTTGAGAGGTGGTCACGAATATCAGATTTGGCACTTTCTCTTCGAAAAATTGATATTTTAGCACTTTTGAAAAAATTTGACCCCTAAAAAGTTTTGGCGTCAACTCAACTATGACTACAACCATTCAAACAATTTTAGATTCTTTACATTCCATGTATCGCCTCGATCTATCGACATATGAATAACCCATGCTATAAACTATTGTTCTATATCAGTATAGCCGATTGTGCCATACTTTGGACGGTTGGATTTGTTCATGGCTATTTTGCTATTACTGGAGCTATCTTTTGCTCTTTTCCTAAGTTTATATACCTTGTGGGCAGCTATATATGGGGTATGTTACATTTTCGGAAATAAAAGAGTCGTGTTCAGGATCAGGTACGTCCGTTCAAATTTAAATTCTAGTTCAGTTTAAAATAAACAAAACGCCAAGATTTTTGAAAAACATTTTCATATATTTTCCAAAATTTTCAGTAGTTATTGACTAAAACATGCAAATTTAGAATTTGTTTAGCAGGGATTCAAGTTTTCAACCAAAAGTCAACAAGATCAAATGATAACAAACAACTTTTTACTGGTACGACTCGAATCTATCAAACCATATTCTAGTCTTGATTGTTACGCTCGCCAAATCTGTATGCAAAATGCATTTTTCGTGAAATTTATTGAACAAATTAGCTGAAACAGGCTAAAGTGAAAACAAAGCATCAGAAACATTCAAATCATGTAAACAATTTCTAACATAGGCTCAACGACGATCTAACATGGTCTAGACCATGTTAGATCAAGCAACTATCGTGTAATTCCCGTCCTTATGACTGACGCTACAGCGTTCGAGCAACTTAACGCCGCAAAAAAATTATTAATTAAGTCTTAAACTGGAGGATTTCGAAAAATTTATTGAGGCAAACAATGTAAAAAACCAATAACACTGTAAAGAACCGAAATTCAATTCAAAAATATTGAAAATCAGCATCAGATACGTCATCAATCACAAGTCCTCATTTCGTCATTGCTTCGCGGTTTTTTCCCTAATATGCTAGAGTAGGTATTTTGAACGGACGTGCAGGAGCTAAAAATTTCTGGAATCCGAAACAGGGATTCGTCTAAGCTATGCATAGTTATGGCACAGTCAACTTATAGTTAACCTAAATATTTTTCATGATACAGTTAGCTCATAGTTGACATACAGCTGATTTCTAAACAAAATGTTTGATGACAGTTATTTTTGTTGCGTAATTTTAGCTACAGTCTATAATTTTATGCAAAAAAATATTTCGATGGAACTTGTTGGGTGGAGGGCGGCTTTTCACTTATTTAAAAATAGTGTTTAAACGACTCCCAAGTAATTTTTATATGCTTAAGACGATGAAAAAGTTATTTTCTAACATTTTTTCCACGCAAAAAATGAATTTTTTGAAAAACTTTTTTTTTGACCAAAACTTGACTTTTTGCCTCGGGATACCAAGTTAAACTACTTTATATTAAGGTATTCTACCGCGTTTTAGTCACTGGGGCTTGGAAAAAAGACTTTCTAAATTCATTTTTGATTAAGAGTCTTGCTCGGAACCATGCCTACGGTAAGTGAGTGCGCGCATCTCTAACTCTTAAGCCCCCTGCGCCCCCCTTATTTATGCGGCAGGCCCCAGTTAACAAAAATATGTTCAAATTCCATGTTTCAAGGGTATTTGACTTTGGTACCCCAGGCAAAAAGTAAAATTTTGGTCAAAGTTTTGAAAAAATCAGATTTTTATGTCGAAAAGTATCGCAAAACAACTTTTTCATCGTTTTAAGCATATAAAAATTACTTGGGAGTCGTTTAAACACTATTTTTAAATAAGTGAAAAACCGCCCCCACCCAACAAGTGCCATTTCGATTATTGAATCGTGGCGTGTCAGAGCTTTTTCCCTTTCAAAATAAAATTATTAATTTTTTTCTAGCCATCTGGATCGTGGAAACTTCCAGCCAGTTAATTTTAGTGATCAACAGGTGTGTGTCGATGCTGTCTTCGGAAGTAGAAAACTTAATGTTTGGAGGTTGTTTTTGTTAAGCATAGACTTGATCTAAACTGTGTGAAAAAACTTCAAGGCAGACGCTTATATTTGTGGTTAACTGCCGCTGTGATCTGGAGCATGTACTTTTTCTTCTTCGTCCCGCCAGTGCTATTTAATGGCGTATACTTTAGTTGGCTTTTCAATCCCTATGCAGGCTACATAGATGATACTAAAAACATTGTTGGTTTTTAAAACAATTTAACAATTAAAATAAAAAATTCTTGATCATATTTCTTGTAAGCAGTACGTGATCCTGTTGAAATTCAGCTGCTTTTTTATGATTTAGTTAACAAAAAGACCATTGCTAGCTGCAATCCCCAATATTTTGCAACCCCTCGTTTGACCCAGAAAAAATTTATTTTTGAATTGTCTTGGTATCCCAACCTATGTTTTATTAAATTGAAATAATCAATGAAAAAGGCCTAAAGTTCATTATAGCAATTCCTCCCAAAAATGGTTTTAGCTATTTTTGTGTGTTTTGAGGCCTGAAACATGTGAAAAAATGTTTTTAGGTGGGCGCAGGGCTGTGCACTAGCCGGGTTTTGGCCAGCCCGCCCGCTGCTTAACTGGAACAACTTCACAATATGGACCCCAAATTTTAGCCTTCAAATTGCTGTTCCGAAATGCCATTTTTTGCATAGTTTTGTTTAAAACCAATCAAAACAACATCAGATTAACAACGACATTATTTATTTATTCGTCGAACACGTCATAGTCCCATTCACAATCAAACGTTTGATTCACAGCAATTTCACCATTATTAGAGACAAAAACCTCGGATACATGTTTCCACAAAACAAAAAGTGAGTCTGGTCCTTGTTGTTTCTACCTTAGAATTGTGGGGTTTCTCTCCAATTTCCATTGGTTGGTCCCAATTGGGGTCCGGTTCCTTGTTTGGTGGGTCTGTGTGGAGCTCCTGGCTGTGCAGAGTTTGCTTCAGAGGTTTTCTCTCTGACCTCAGGGTCCTTTAGATCCTAAAGGGAGACACTTACCTTTTCAAGGAAGCTACACGGTAGCTACACGGAGCTACAAGCTACAAAGAAACAACACTTTCGAGTGATTTGTGTCTAAGGTACGTGGGTGTGCGCATCTCAACCCCAACCCTAAAATTTGGGGTCCATATTGTGAAGTTTTTCCCTTAACTATAAAAGCCCGGCCCGGAAGGGTGTCGGCCCGGCCTGGTCCGGCCTGAGCAAGCCCGAAAAGCCCGAAAAGCCCGGAAATTTCTCAAATACTGATTCACGAAAAAAAAAGCCTTATTATTGTCTTTTATTTTAGCCTTTATTTAATACTTTTTGTATATTCGCATCTCGTATTATTGTTGTTATTAACTAAGTGGCACTGGGTGGAAAAAATAATGTTTATATTACACATTTCCTAACTAATTAAAATATCTTTATTTAAATGTTTTATACCAAAAAAATTATATATTTTTTTAAATACAAAAAAAATTTATCAAAATTTGCAACTTTTTAGGCAGATTAGATATACCGGGCGGAACATTTTAGGCCCGGCCCAGCCCTGAGTGGGGGCACTTAAAATTTGTTTGACTAATTCTTGGCTTTTTTTCTTGGAGGACCAAGGTAATTTAACCTAAAAGACCAAATTAGAACAAAGTTTTTAAAAGTGGGGACTACTGCATAAAGAAACTCTGGCATGCATGCTTTTTGGCGTTTTAAAATGTTAGTATTTATTCAGTCGCCCGGCGCCACTTTTTCTTGACCTTGGCGGCGGCGCCGATTTTTGGGAGGAGCTGTTACGATGAACAGCTTGAAAGACCAAAGAATTTAAAAAGGTTTTTGTGCTCCTAGGCGGGGTACAAATGTACATTTTTTATTAAAATACGATGGTTTTTTTCCGACCCACTAACTACCGATGTTTAAAATTACTGTCCAATTTCTCGAGTTGTCTAGCACATCTGGTGAGATCCTCGAAAAACTCAATCTAACAATAAAGACGTACCGTATTCTCTCTAATTATACACCATGGTGTAAAATTTTTTCAACCCCTCAAGCGACAAGCTAATAACAGATTTAACAAACATTTTATTCGCCACCACGGGCATGAGGAATGAAAATGAACAAAAAGACGAAATTAACAATCAATAGAACAATCACTTTCATATCCATTGAGCTGATCTTCTTCCTCGTCGATTTCATCCACCAGCCCAAGACCAAGCAGTTCTTCCACAAGCGGGGTTTCAATAGAAGCCAATTCACGCGCATTCTTCTTAAAATCGCTTTTTTGTAATTACCTAGTATTAGCTTTTTGAAGGTGGTGTAAAATTAGAGAGTGGTGTAAAATTAGAGAGAATACGGTATATAAAGCTTGCTTTTAAGTATGTCAACGACGTGCACATTTTCTGGGACGGCGGATTTGCTGTCGGTCTACCTGCTCTATACATTGTATTCTCAGTCCTGTTTTTTGCAAAATCCCGTAAGATGGATGCCAGCAAACCAGTTTCCAAGCAGCAGAAAATGGTAGATTTTATTTTCAAAAAGAAAGTAATTTCATTTTTTACAATTTAAGATGCTGTTGCAAGTTTTTATTGTTAGTATTCTCAACTTTATTACCACTTCAACTTACGTCTCCACCAAGTTTATTGTACCTACCGAGTTTATGATACATTTTGCGCACTATTGCTTGTTCCACATACATGGTATACTTAACATTTGATAATAAAAAGTTGGTCTTTTTGAATCGTATAGCATGACTCCAAATAAACTTTTTGTTTTTGGTTGACTTTTAGGAGGTAAAGCTGTATTTGTCTCGTTGGCTATGTTTTTCAAAATGACTAAGAATGAGACCCACTGAATTAACTGTAGAATTTCTCGAATAATATACGAAAAATTCTACAGTTAATTTGGTTGGACTCACATTGGGTGGGTGTTGCTTCTGACAAGGGACCCGCGCGAACTGTCAACTCACTCACGGCATTTCTGGAAGTTTTATCGTGTAGCCCATAGTCGATTTACTTAGTGTAGCCGCGAGGGATTTTCCGGACAGAAAGAAAAATTTTGAGTACGAGACTAAAGAAATGTGTAAAAACGTGAAAATTTTGCCTTGGTCTCCCCTATGTTTTTTTTAAAATGCATTTCGCGTGCATTTTGCTTTCAGCACTTTATGTTTAGCAATATGGATGCAATGAAGCAAGAGATTATGGAGCAATTAGCGAACGGACTATCATCGGTGCGATGCGATCTAACTGCGGGTGATGTGCTATAAAGTTATAATGTGTTATATAGTCTTTAGTCTCGTACTCAAAACTTTTCTTTCTGTCCGGAAAATCCCTCTCGGCTACACTAAGTAAATCGACTATGGGCTTCACGATAAGACTTTCATAAATGCTGTGAGTGAGTTGTCAGTTCGCGCGGGTCCCTTGTGAGTCATTTTGAAAAAAAAGTCGATGGAACAAAAACATGCTTTACACCCCAAAAGTTAGCCGAAAACAAAAAAAGTTTATTCGGTGGAAATTATCTAATGACTGGGCAACGCCCAGAAATATTCAACTGAACTTTTTTAACTTTTTGGCTTTCCTTCCGGCTTTCACCTCCAGCTAAGGAAGTGGAGTCCGGAAGCCATGGGTTGTCGTCTGCCATTAATCCTCAGCTTTGTAGATTTTGGTCATCAAAAAATGACTGAATTTCGATGCACACCCCCTAATCTACTCTGATTTTTATTGGAAAATTTTTTACTTGAGAAAACAATTAAAACACTTAAAAAGTTTAAATTTTTTCGAAATTATAACCTTGGGGACCATGGCAAATTTCGGATGTGTTTAATAACTGCTCTACAAGATTTTTGAAATTTTTGTTTTTGTTGGGAAACTATACCTAAATATTTGAAAATCTCATCTTTGTGGTCAAGTAATATTGTTCAGGTTTACCACCAGTAATCTTCTTAGTATTTAATCCAACTATAAGAAGAGATGCTAAGCAGATGTTAATAAACATGCTAGACAAATTTAAAAAGCAGAAAGTTGTGGAATTGCCCAATATTACTAGCAAAATAGACACTTCTCAAATTACTACTAACCAATTAGCATGAATAAGTCGATATAATAGATCAGTAGCGTAAATTAGTAAATTGAATAAAAGCTTGTTGTAATAAAAGTTATGCTAAAGCATTGTCAATGAAGTAATGTCAGGTTGTCAACGACATTTATTTCCAACCTGCATTCTGATCTGATCGTCACTGAAGTTGGTTGTGTCTTTAGTAATCTGCTTTGGATCAACTTTCTTTTGTTTGGCTTCCCTCATACTCCTGCGGGACACGGAAAAAATTTAGGTATAAATTTTAAGTGTCCCGCGGCACACCAAGTCACGGGACAATATAGAGCGTTTGTCCGCACTGTTCTCGCATTAGTTGAAAAATCGAATAATCCCTCTGCATTTTATGTACTCCAGCAACCCATGGAACCTATTCCTACTCTAGCAATCCATCACTCTGTCTATTGTCTGTCCAAAAGCTAGTATTTTCTGCTGTCTTACTTGAATTATGCTTGCAGGCTATGGAATATCAATGCCTGATCAATGCGATTTATCGGTGGACTCAGCGCAAGAAAAAAGAAGCTACATCCGGCCAGCTCAGCTCTTACTTCAGATCAGGGTTGCCATCTTCGCTGATTTATCAGCGAATCGCTGATTTTCGGTCAAAAATGCTGATAAAAAAATAAATTCACTGATTTGCTGATTTGATTCGCTGAAAAACGTGAATAAGATGACTGGATAAAGCTGTAGAAAATGCATCTAGGAGTCAAATTTTGAGATTTTGGACATCGGCTATGATGAGATGTGCAATAGTGATTTTTCAATATCTGTGTTTTTTTGACTAAATTACTTTTTTAAGGCATACTCTGAGCGCGATGGCTCCGTCAGAATTTGCTTTTTTCGTTATGCATTTTCGAGATGTGGCCTTTTCAAAGTTGGGGTTTGGAGTACCCTCAGTTTTGCAATTCCTAACATACTTTTAGTTAAATTTTGCTTTTTTTCTTGTTAGACACGTGTTAATGATATGTCATAAGAACAGGCATGAAACTAGCTTTCGAATAGTATATGGGAATATGCTGGTTATATTTAAAGTTTGGGTTTTACAAGCCATTTTATGTCAATAACCTGAATCCCAAAAAGCAAAATATTTTCAAAGAACCGCGTTTTTCTGAAAATTTAGTTTTCAAAACCGTAGCAAATTTTATACCACAAAAAGCTTACATTCTTAGCTACAATGTGGTATGTGTTAAGGGGCAAATCAGGGTGGAAGAAGTTTTTAAAATCTCGTTTGAATTTTGTTTGGCATGAAAAAGTTTTAATACATCTCTTCTGAAAGTGCATTTTTTCTGTAGTTTTTGCAATTTTTGACACCAGATTCGTGCTCAGCATGGTCGATTTGCATATAAAACTGCCATCTAAGTTTGTAACTCACTGTCAAATTTCAAATTCCACTCGAGACAACAAACATTTGAAACAATTCTAAAAATCTAATACCAATAATAAGGCTCAAATTGAAAACACCCGTCAAAATATGTGAATCTCCCGTCAAATTTATTTTTTACCTCGTCAAATTTAAATTTAGAACAAGGTCGACAGTCACTGGAAAAAACAATGATGGTGAATGGCGTCCAATTCTCCTGAATTGACGGTTATGGATTATTTTGTATAGCCTTATCTCCAATCAAAAGCGTGCGCAAAGCGACATAAAACAATAGCTGAGTTGAAGGCAACGCCAGTGAAAGAATGGGATGAAATTCCGCAGGAAATGATTCAAAAATCTATTGACAATTTTCCAAAAAGAGTCAAAAAATGTATTGATGCAAATGGTGGTTATTTTGATGAGTGAAATAAATTGTTGATATACCATTCGAAAGAGGAGAAAATGAGCAACATTTTATAACATTACGCAGAAATTTATGGTTTTGAAATAATACAAAAAAATAGCGGTAAAATTTTCACGGGATCTTTTGGATCACCCGTTATGACTCCTTACCAAAATGATTCTGCACCAATCGCCTTTGGCGCCATTTGACTTGGTAACATTTTGTTGTTTCTGCCAAATGATTTGTCGCCATTTTGCCATTTGTGACAAATGAGCTGTTTTGCCATTTTCGATTGGCAACAAAATGAATTGATCTCAATTCTTCCTTTTGCGAGGCTGAGCTAATTGGTGCTTGAACCAAAAGCTGTTTAGCTCAAGTGTCATCATAGTCAACATGTAGCATTTTATAGGAAGCAAGCGGCATGGATATGTTCGATTCGTACTCTTTCGAAGACAGCGGTGATAAAATATTTCCAGAGCAGACACAAATCACAGCTCCGATTCTGCCAGCAAACAGCAGAGATGCAGAATACCGGAAAGTGACGAAAAGAAGCCGGGGAAAATGAAATTCATCAATGGTTGGCCTTTAATTTTCCCCGGCGATTGGTGCAGAATCATTTTAGCGCCAATAACATTTTGTTGCCGGATCACATTGGCGCACAATCATTTAGGCAAGGAGACATACTACCGCTATCCATATACAGGTAAAACAACTCTCGTTATAACGTACCCCGATATAATGTACCCCTAGGGTCGGTCCCTGGGGGTTACGTTATTACGAGACTAGCATTCCAACTTTGTTCAAAATATTTGACATTGCCAGATCGGATGAGTTAGGCGGCTTCCGTTGCTCTACAGCCTTTTTTGTAAGATTATATTCTATATTAATTGACTAACATATTAACAACATTTGAGTTTAAAACGTACAAAAAAATAATTCGAAAACATTATTGATTAATTTTCGAACCACCCTAAATAAGGATGGTTCCGCTCGAATTCAAGTTTTGCAAATTTGTCTACTCATAAACGTATCCAGGACAGGGATAAGCATTGTGCCTTTTTATGAATAAAAAGAGTGATAAAAAGGAAAAAATTGTCTTTTTGTGCCCTAAATTTGCCTTGAAAAATTTGCTTTTTAGGAAATGCCTGAAAAGGGCAAATTTTCTTTAGGGCATATTGCCCTTTTCAGGCAAATTGCCCAAAAAGGCAAAGGTCGACCCGGGTGCCGGGCCTATCTAAAACTGGCGCCGGCTCCGGCGCCCCTTAAAGATCGGAGCCGGGCGCCGGCCCCTTTACAAATTGGCGCTGGCGCGGGCGCTCAAAAAGTAGCTGCGCCGGTGTGTATGATAGGTTTTTGACGTTAAAATTTTCGTTCGTTGCTGCCAGGATCTAGTTAAATGCGCCCAATACCGAAAAACATACTGTTAAAACTTTAAAATGTCAAAAATATTTGAAAAATCCAGTACTGTGGCGGGTACCCGGCGCTAGTATAAAAGGGCGCCCGGAGCCAACGGCCGTGCAGGTACACTCTAGAGGCCTTCATTCACCCCCATTTTGTTGGCCGTGGTTTTGGTTGTGCTTATCAAGTTTCATGGTCCTTTAATCGCTATGTGACTTTCAGTGGCTTTGTCTATAGTTTATTCTTTAATCACGCCCAGCTTGCTGCATCTGCTCCAAGGGCCAGTGCCTTGACATTGACCGCAACCCCCAGACCCCAATCCAGCCTTACTCGCTTTGCTGTCACATTTCTGGTTAGTTTTTACAATATTATTATGAATTTGTTGACTTGGTTTTTCATAACATTGTCCGTTGCAAGCGGAGCTTATTGGTGATGGAATGTTAAATTCTTGCAATTGCACTTTTGGTCGTTTTATTTTCAGTGGCTGTACTAGTTTAAACCTCTTCCTTGGCTTCGGCTTTTTTGTAGAGTCTTTTTCATTCAGCTTTCCATCCTCAGCCAAACCATCTTTCTTGTTGTTTTTTGGGTCCTTTTTCTTACATTTTCGAATATACTCAGGGCTACTACATCGGGCTTGACGTCTTCCAACTAAAAAATGTGTTTAGTTTTTAAAAGAAGAAAAAAAGCTTTCTATGTAAAATGTTACTTCCACATCCTAATCTGCAAGAAATAATATTTCCTCTCAATATAGGTCCTGATCTTTCAAATTCTAAATATGTGTAATATTTAGAATACAAGATAATTCGATACTTGTTCGGCCTGGTCTCCACTGTTGTTTTTATTGTCGGGTGCAGGGTTGGGCAAAGATCAGATCGATCTGATCTGACGAAAATTATTGTCGAAATAGCCAATATTTTGCGGGAATTCGAATTTTATAGTCTGAAAATGACTTGGATCGCTCAGAATCCCAGCCCAGAAAGGCCAAAGCCACTGAAAGTTGGTTTTTCGAAAATTTACTAAAAAGAGGGAGAGGGGGGTGGTTTATGTGAAAATTCGATTGCGCTAATCAGATTTGCCGTTTGATCGATTTAATCGCTCAGAATCTCACCCTGAACCATTCAGAACCATTCCAAACCACTCCCAACCAGCATTTAACTATCCTGAACAAGTTTTTTGTGGTGGTTCAAGGTGTTTCTGAGCGATCAAGCCGATAACAGTTAGATTATGATGCGCGCAAACGAATTTTCGCAAGAAGTAAAAATAAAATTCAAATTCCCGCATAATTTTGACCTAAAATACAAAATTTGGCTATTTTGTATTTAACTATATTTGGCAAGTCGATCTGATCTTGATCTGATCTTTGGTGACCTGATCTAAATCCATCTGATCTCTGCCCACCCCTGGTCAGGTGTTGATTTGCGAAATGTGGTTATGTGAAATGTCATTTTTGCCAAATATCATCTAGCCAGTTTTGCTAGAAAGTCATGTACGCTCCACAAGAATATGCAATAAAATCCTCGCGATGGGCTCGGAAAAATCACAACCCGGTAGGGTCCCGTGTTAGAAATAAGTATCCTAAATTTGTCATTAACAGAGACCCAAATTAGAGGCAGGAGTTTTTGATAATAACAAATCTTACTTTTTATTTTCTGACCAACTACATGCGATTCTTTAATAATGATAACACAGGCGAAAAATATTAAATACAGAATATTATTACGTACAAAATGCATTTGATACTGGAAAAGTGTGTTACTAGATAGTTGAATCATTGCAACAAAACATATTTTCCGGCTGCTGTTGTAATTAGTCTAGCTAAATGATAATAAGGTAGCCAGTTTCTGTATAATTTGAGCAAACTCTGGTACGCTTTTGAACAAGATTTGTTTACGCAGTTTAGATTTTATAAAGTAAAGTCTATGTTTAACACTCCGATCCTTATATGTAAGATTTGTCTCTATAGATTCAGGATTTCCTGCTGAGCACATTGGCGTTTTTATTTTTTGCCAAAAGTTTGTTGGAGTGGGTGAAATCAGCATTTTAAAAGTGAAGCCCTCAAAAAATCAGCACTCGGCTACGAAATGCTGTAACTTTTTCCTCCACAAGCATACCGACTTGCTTTGCTTTAACAAAAAAAATTACAGACATTCTGCTCTAACTTTAAATAAAATCACAGTTTCTGTATTTTCAGAATAAAAAAAAGTTATGAGTCTGAGAATGCTAAAATTTCCGGTATTGAAATTGTAGGTGCTTCATATAAATACTCATAATTCATCTCAGCATGCTTATTCGTGTCTATTTTTAGTTTCATACAAAAGAGCAAGTCTTAAACTACAGAATGGTTTACCGTATATTCTCAATTAAAAGTTTCGAGCCTTTATTCTCCAACCTTCCTTGGAGGGGACCTTTATTAGAAAGGGGGCTTTTGTTTTTTTTGTGTCCAGCAATGAAACAAAAACAATTTTCTTCTTTAAAATTTTTCACATTGTTTTTGTTGTGAAATTTCTTGTTGCGCCGTTTTTCGTTGCAGCCGCTTTTTTCTCATTTTTGCTTCTGCAATTTTATGGCTTTTAGATGAGCGATCAGGAAGAGCTACAGCTACACGAAGATGAAGGCTTTCCAGTCCGTAAGAAGCGAAGTGAAAAAAAGTGTTGCGAAAGCTTGGGACGAAATTCCGATTGGAAAAATTGCAAAAGCCGTCGACGATGTTCCAAAGAGGTTGAGAAAATGCATTTCAGCAAATGGTGGTCATTTTGAGGGCGAATAAATTTGCACATGTCGTTATTGTTTTGTTTTCCTGAATAAAGTTTTTATATACCATTCGAAAGAGGAAGGAAAGAGCTACAAAATGATATCATTGAAATAATTTTTGGATGCAAGAATCATCTTAAAAAAGCCGTTTAAAAATCCGTCGGGTATTTTTGGGACACCCGGTACTATATTCAGTGCCAAAATAACAGCGAGATTGTGTTCTTTTATTTTCTTTTGACCATTTAGGTAGAAGTGATTTGTAGGTCGAGTTTTGTTCATTTTAGTGTCGAAAACAAGGATATTCAGAAACTGGATCTTTGAGGGAAAATCATAAATTCTCTATGAAACTAAAATCACTTTGCTACAAGTTTGAGCGCAATAGATAGCTCTGATCCGGCTCACTATTTCGAGATGTTATTTGCATTGTTGGATTACGCATATACGAGAGAACGACTCGAAAGAAGTTGAAAATTCAATGATCTCGAAGGTCCCGTTTTCGCCAATTTTAAATTGCTTGAATTTCCTCACTTTTGACTAAAATAAAAAAAACTAATTACACCATCGTGCTCAGCATAAAAATCAGAGTCAGAATCGAGAGAAATCACAACCAGCAATTCTCGTGTTAATAATTAATCAGAATCAGAACTTTCACCGGCTTCATCTATAGGGTCTTCTTTAACTTTGCCTAACTTGCTGCATCTGCTCCAAGATCCAACACCTAGACATTGGCCACATCCTCTATATTTCAAATGAGCCTTTTTTGCTCTGTCCTCACATACACGGTTAGAGGACGACTGATTTGTCTTATAGCATTGTCCGTTGCAAGCAGAGCTCATTGGTGAAGGTATTTTCGATGGTGTCCAATGTACTTCTGGTCTTTTTATTTTCAGCGGTTTTGTCAGTTTGACCTTCTGTGGCTTTGGACTTTTTGAAGGGTCTTTTTTGGTCAGCTTTCCAGTCTCAGCCAAACCATTTTTCTTATCGTGTTTTGCATCTTTTTTCTTACATTTTCGAATATACTCAGGGTTACTACATCGGGCTTGACGTCTTCCAGCTAAAAATGTGTTTTTGGTTAAAAAAGCTTTCTATGTAAAATGTTACATCCACATCCTAATTTGCAAGCAATATTTCCTCTTGCAATCGGTCCTGACTTTTCAAAACCTAAATATTTGTACCATTGAAAATGCAGGATGATCCAAGTTTCTATTGTTTTTTTCGGCTTACGCTCAGGCGTAGAGTAGACTAGCTTAACATGTTTCACTGAATACCAAAAAAGGAAGGAAACTACAGGAATAATTTAAAAAAATCGTGTATACCATATTTCCTTAAATAAGGCGGCCGGCAGCCTTATTTTTTGCGGATGCCCAAAATCGGATAATTTGGAATTCGATCTCGAGATTTCTGGGTGCTTAACCAAAATCTGAAAAAAGCCAAATTGGAAGAGCTTGCGGGAGTAAGAAAACGCAAAAAACAGCTTTGCAGAATATTCACTGTAGGCTGACATACAGGTCCTCAAAGTCGAGGGGCCACCTTATTAGAGGAAATACGGTATTGCATATTGGAAGTTTAGTGTCTATATTGTTTTTTCGAGGAGTCATTAAAAAACCTTACGTTTTATTCTATGACCAAATACGTGCGATCCTTTAATAATAATAACACAGGCTAAAAAAACTAAATACAGAGTAGTTTTATTTAAAAAAAACATCTGAGACTAAATAAGTGTGTAACTAGACTTTCACTTATTCCACTAAAATACATTCCTACTACTTTTCAAATCAGTCTGACTAAATGATAATTAGATAGCTAGTTGCTGTATAATTTGGCAACAAAGTTTTGGTGCTCTTTGAAACAAGATTTTTAATTTATTTTAATTAAATTAATTTACAAAATACGCATTTAATCAGGACTTCGAATGAAAAATTTTAAAAATAAGTACATTTTTGAAAAAAATAAGATTTTGACCCCAAAAATAAGTACATTGCTTTCAAATTTTTTATTTCAACATTTTTACATACAATCATGATATTTCCAAGGAAAACAAAGCAATTCATTTCCATTTTTCTCCTTCTTGAATCTTCTTCCGGAGTTCTCCATCCTTAATGAGCAGCTTGTAGACGCCGGCACAATCGATGTCGAAGTTGACGCGGACTTGGAGGAGGGCCTTGACCGTTTCCACTTGAAGACAATTCCTGGCGTCCGTCCACTGCGCTTTGCACAACGAAAAGACCCGCTCGATGAACGCATTGGCTAACTGGATAGAGAGAATTGTGCTAACGAGACGGTAGAGATTTGGAAGCGAGTCATTGTCTTAAGAAAGAGTTTAGAAAACCATTGCAAAATGCCTGACTTACTTTTTAAAGATCTCACACAACTGAAAATTTGAAAAACGCGTTTTCAGCATTATATGGACCGACCCAAGGGACTCGCACTACATCGGAGTCGCACTATATTGGAACTTTTGAACCAAAATGGTTGATAAAGCGCGCTATATCGAGTCTTGCACAAAGTTCAACAAAAACTCTTTTATTCTAGCAATGAACCTAGGGTTGGACAATGGTCAATCTACCGGTCAATCTAAAAATAAGTTCACTATCTTTTCAGTGGAAAAGCTGAAAATGAGAATGCCTTTTATGGTCTTTTATGACCAGTATGATTCCGACCAGTGTGATTCCGACCAGTATGAGCCAGACGTAAAATTATAAGTTATTGGGTTGTAACATAAGTCATTTTTGTTCATACAAGCTTTGTCCGAATGTGAAATATGTCTACCTTAATGTTACATGTCATTTTGTAGACGAGAGTCTCCTCTTTCATCTCTATTTTTTAGCCTTTAAAATTTCACAGAATAGTTTTTGAATGCAAGAGCGTTCAGATATGACCTTTTTAAAAAAGCAAATTCTTTAAAAAATGAATGAAATTCGAAATCAATGACGAAAACTTTAATTTCATCAATTTTTTGAAGAATTTGCTTTTTTAAAAAGGTCATATCTGAACGCTCTTGCATTCAAAAACTGTTCTGTGAAATATATTTTAAAGCTCTTGATCTGCGCTACAACATAGGGCTGAGACACTGTTGCAGCGCTCAACGCTTGACCAAAGTTTTGACCAGTTTAAAAAATGTCAGAGATGATTCTTTTTTTCAACTTGAAGCTATATTCCTGAAGACTAAAAATCATTATTTTATTCTGAAATTTTAAAGGCTAAAAAATAGAGATGAAAGAGGAAACTCTCGTCTACAAAAGGGCATGTAACATTGAGGCAGACATATTTCACACAAGGGACAGCAGGCGCCTATATCGTATTTTGAAATTCAAATATAAATCCACTTTTCACTTTAAAGGGCAAAATCTCAATTTTTTTCACAACAATTTTCAAATATAATTGCGAAAGGTCCTCCGCCATTAAAAGAGCTTTCGAATGAGTATAAACATGCAAATAAAATTATTACACTAAAAAAAGTTTTTCCTTTGTGACCAAACATGTACTCAAATGCGTGAACCAACCGCCCACCCACCCGTCCCAAATACTATATAGAGATTCGGACAAAGCTTGTATGAACAAAAATGACTTATGTTACAACCCAATAGCTCCGGCTCATATTGGTCAGATTTCAGGATTTTGCCAGAAAAAGACCACAAAAAGGCATTCTCGTTTTCAGCTTCTTCACGTTTTCAGCTTTCAGTGAAAAATTTTTTTTCATTTTGGAAACACTTGTCTCAAGCAGTGTTTCCATGATGTCGTTTTTATGTGCATGATATGATAGTGATATGATATGGTTGAAAAAATTTTTCGCGTGATATGATAATGATATGATATGGCCGAGAAATTTTCCGAATGATATGATAGTGATATGATGTCGTCTCAAAAGTTTTCGTGTGATATGATAGTGATGTGATAGCATTGAAAATTTTTCCAGGTGATATGATAGTGATATCGGTGAAAAAAATTAGTGTCGAGTATTAGACTACAAAAATATGAGCAACCAATGAGACACGGTTCACATCCAAACAGAGAAACGGATTGAAATTTTCGGTTGATATGATAATGACATGATATTGGTTAAAAAATTTCGGATGATATGATAATGATGTGATATTGGCGGGGATTTTTTTTTCGAGTGTTATGATAATGATATGATATTGGTTGAAAAATTTTGCTACTGATGCGATATTGATATCACTATCATATCATTATTTTATCATAAATAGTGATATCATGGAAACACTGGTCTCAAGTATCACATTCGAAATAGCAATTTAGAGCAATTTAAATAATTTAACGACTTACATGAATAATATTTTAAGCAAAATCAGCTTATTGCTTATTTAGCTGATATCTTCTTTAATATTATTCTAGGATTTCATTTAAAATTTAAATATTGTGCTGAATGATAGACTTTTAAAAAGATTTTTTATCTTCAATAAACTAGAATAGCGAACAAGCTTTGTTTGAACAGTTTTGTTTTGCAATCTATGAGTTCCAGTCTGGCTTTTGATCATAGTTTGTGAAGATTTTGTGTGTATATAATGAGCAGAGGTCTAGCCAAATTACACTAAGTTCATTTATAAAATGTTTTGTTGTATTGCTTTCCTTGCTGTTATAGCTTTTGCTTCATTTGAAATTGCGCTTTGTGACTTTTGGCCGGCTGCTACTGGCAATATTACAGTAATTATTTAATTTATTGTTAAGATAGGGGTAAACATTTGTCTGGGAATTTCTAAAAATAACACGTAGTGCCATTTTTTTTGCTAGGACTAAATTAGTTTATTATTTTTATTATATATAAATTAACTACCTGGCTAACCTGTCACTCCAGTAACCCGTCACCCCCGCTAACTCGCCACTTCAAAAAAATTTGGTTGGCCGAGAAAGAAATTCCGCTAATCTTACCCCCATTAACCCGTCACCTCGGTAACCTGTCACTCCGGTTAACCTGTCACCCTCCGTCCACAATCAACAAAGAAAATTACCCTTGATAAGCCGTCACTTAGCATATTGCGGAAAAGTTTTCGAATTTCCGCCAATTTTTTTAACCTTTTGTGTTTCATCACAGCGACTCCTTGGATGAGGTCTTTTATCAAGAGCAAAGGAAGTCGCAGTAGCAAAGTAGGGTCAAGGAATTCTTCCCTACTGTTTAACGTCTGATTTGGGTGGATGAATTGTTGGTTATGGGTAAAAATCCCCCCGCAAAAATCCCCCCAGCAAAAATCCCCCCAGAATAAAATCGGGCTAAATTGAATTCGTGCAAATTCTTTGTTAATGCTATTTGTTAATGATACAAAAAATCTCAATCTGTTAATGATATAATGATAGGATTCAGCATCCACAAACAGCATCTGCACCCTGAGCGGGGTGGAGGGGTAGTACTGTCAACAGAAAGAAGTCAATCGGCGACAATATAAGTTTTGATCGTTTGAAAAAAGGGAATAATAAAGGCACGAAGCTCACAGTCAAGACTAAGACTTGTTAGAAGTTCTCCAAGCGGAATCTCAATCTGAGTCACTTCATCGTTCGCCTGAATTTATGTTCCAAACAAAAAGGATACATACCTAGTCGCCAACTGCCACGTTGTTTCCTATTCTTCCTTCAGGCGAACGATGAAGTGACTCAGATTGAGATTCCGCTTGGAGAACTTCTTGTATCATTAACAAATAACATTAACAAAGATTTTTGGAAAATTTGCACGAATTCAATTTAGTTTATTCTGGGGGGATTTTTGCTGGGGATTTTGCTGGGGATTTTGGGGATTTTACCCATAACCGAATTGTTAGTTGCTCGAATAAACTATTCTTATCGATACTTGCCCTTTGTAATCCTACACCCTCAGTAACCCGTCACCCTGGCTAACCCGTCACCTCAAGTTGGTCCCCAGGGGTGACGGGTTAGCCAGGTTCGACTGTATCGGGGAACTGTGCCATGATTAACTGTAAGTTGACTGTAAGCTAAATTTGTCATATTAAGTGAAATAAAGATTGCCTGTTAATTACCAAAAGCTAGGACTTACACTTTATATTAAGGTGAATGCTACGATTTTTGTAAATGCCAGCCAAGTTTTCGACTGCAACTTGACTCGCTACATGCCTGACCCAATAACTTTGGGAGACGGAGGTCAAAAAGAAAGACAAAAAGCTGTATTTGTACTACATGATAATGCTACACTACAAAACTGCATCATTGGCAATGCCCCAGGCACTGAGGGATCTGCTGATGGGGTTCATTGTATGGGAGCTGGGTGCACTTTGGATAATGTTTGGTTTGAAAATGTGGGCGAGGATGCTATAACACTTTATGGTAGGGTTTGGTCAAATAATGAAATCAAGAGTTAAATTTAGGCTTAAGTCTAAATATAGCATTCGGCTGTCCATTAAAATAATATTTATAGGTTTAAACAGCAGTGACATCGTATACAATATTAAGAACTGCGGAGCTAGAAACGCAGTGGATAAAATAATTCAGTTTGATGGAAGGGGAACAGCTCACATCACAAACTTCTATGTAATACTTTTATGAAAAAATATTGACTAAGGCGACTGGCAACTTATTGTACTCAGCATCAGAGAATTTTTTGTCTAAACTCTTTTATTTTTTATGTTTGGGTGATTTGTAGAGGTGATATTAGGTGCTGAATACTGATTTAAGTGAACGATAGAAATTATTTTCCTATCAAAAATATTTTAAAAATTTCCTATTTACAGGCCGACACCTTTGCTCGATTTGCCCGTTGCTGTGGAAACTGTGAAAACCAGTATGAGCGTCATATGGTTATCAGCAATCTGACTGCCTACAACGGCACTGCCGGCCAATTTATTGCCGGAATCAACTTCAACTACAACGACTCAGCCACTATCACTGATTTGAAGCTTGGAGGTGCTAGTGCTCATGAAATGTTCGCCTGTAAAAGATTCGCGGGGGTGACTAGTGGAGAGCCGCATTCCAATGGTACTGATGCTGACGAAACTTTTTGCATCTACGACCCTGCTGCTGTTACTTATTTGGAATGAAAAGAAGAAACGAGAAAATCGACTTCTAATTCATTCTAGTTTCTACTCTTCTATTTTCTCCTGCAGATATGAAATAAACATACTTAAAACCGCAACTAGCTTTCAGTTGCCAATATCTTTTGTTCGAAAGGCTGAAATGTACTCAAACCAGGCTTTAAACATCTAACCAAACTAGCTTTATTAAACAAAAGAAAGCACTGCCATACCCGAATTTTTAGCTTTAATTTTTTCTTTCTACTCTCTTGTAGGAAAAGCTTTGGTATGCATAGCCGTCGCAATCATCTTATTGTCTTGCTTTCTGTATAGATCTGCTCGAGTGAATCCCAGACTAAAAATTAGTACAGTCGACTCTCTATGTTGCGTCCACCCAAAAATTTCGTTCCCACCTTGGGTCCGACACTTTTTGTTTAGCTCAATTTTTGATGATGATTGCCAAAACTGATTCGTCAGTCTAGTTCGAAATATCGCAAGGATTCCGATTTTGCCGGTCGTTTCTGGGAAACATGATAATATTGCATCGCCTTAAATTCCAAGAAGCGATTGATGGCGATGCAACACAGAGAGTTGCGGGTCTAAATGGCATAATTATCACATTTCTGAGAAACGACCGGGTACTTTTCGGTTATCTGTGTCCAGATTTTTAATGATTGTAATTCTACATATCTTTTTCACTTTTCATGTTTTTATGAAATTTCGCGATCTATCTATTTAGAATTTATAGAGTAGTGTTGAGAGTTGATTATTGTTATTTCTGTTGAAAATTAATTGTTTCGCACATTTATATAACTATTTAAATCTGGACACAAATAACCGAAAAGAATCAACGACCGGCAAAATCGTAATCGAACTAGACTGACACATCAGTTTTGGCAAACAACTTCAAAAAATTGAGCTACAAAAGTGTCGAACCCTAGGTGGAACGAAATTTTTGGGGTGTCGTTAAATCGAGGGTTGGCTGTAAATAAAAAGTTGATAAAACACAGCTACAAAGTTTACCTTTGACCCATCTTAGTCACACACGCATCAATAACTACTGTGTCGCCGATTTTCGCCGGCGCAAGATACCTAAAGAAGATTTTGACACTTTTGTTGTTTACAACCCCCCCCCCCCCCCTCTCCCTCTCTTTGAAAAATCCATTTTGTTGCAAAAACTACTTTTTATATGTTAGATTTTTATATCAAAAAGCAAGCAGATATTAACGATCTGTTATCGCAAAAAATATATAAATTTTTTAGGTGGGGGCGTAAACTGGATCTGTCCACACCTTTTTGGTTTATTTTTATTTAAAAAAAAATGTTCACGAGACGGTTAGATCCACACTGACGCCGGCATGCCCTTTTTCAGTTGCAAGAATTGCTGTCTGTAAAATGACTCGTAACATAAGTAATAAATACTGATCAATTCACCGTAGTAACAATGTCGACCAATGATGCTGTAACTCCGCCATGCAGTGTCCCCCTTCAAAATATTTTAAAAATATTATAAAATACTGCAAACATTACCAAGGATTAGTTTGCTCTTCAGACACCTCAAATTCCACTTTTACCTTGCCTTCATCGACGGATACCACTCGGCACTGTAAAAAATTATTGGACTATAAGCAACTTTTTCAGCCATTTGAACTCAAAAAAAACTTAAAGTGAAAAACAAACCGATCCAGCCACTTGTTGGAAGTTTTTGATTGTAGCATAGCTCTGAAAAACACACTTTTTTAATTTTTTAACACTAATTGCAAAAAACCTTGTAAATATCTTTTATTCTAGCTAAATACTTGCTTGACATCTACTAAAAGATGATACATATATAAAAGAAGATGTTACGTATGTGATGCATATGGAGCGTCTCGAAATAAACTTTTTTAAATTTCTGACTTTCGGGGGTTAGGCATGTTGGATAAACTTCGTTATACCGCCTCCTCCCAAAAGTGTGTTTTGACCACTTATTCTAGCTTTTCAGGTCCTAATTAGTCGAGAAAACATGTTTTTATGTGGCGGAAAGACATTTTTGAAAAAAAAATTTTGACAAAAATCGACTTTTTGACGAAAAATGATTCTTTTTGTAAATGTTGTGGTGTGTGGTCGTCCTCATTGCAAGGGATAGGGGGGTAACTGTGGAATTTCTAATATATTATACCAGAAATCTTACAGTTATCTCATAGAGTTTGATGGATGAATGGATGGTCATTTTAAGTCAGAATAACCAAAATAACAGAAATTTTTTAAAAGAAATTTGCCTTTTTTTAATTTGAGCTTGGCACCCTGGCTACAAGTGATCTTTGGTTTGATCTTTTAGTGCAAATCGGCCATATCGAAAAAAAGAAGGTGCGCGGTAAAAAAAATGAGGCCGAAATTATGAAAAAAATTCCAGGTAGGAGGCATCGTACAAAATATTTGTAAGGCTTTATTAGATGATTTTCATCACAAAGCGCAATCTCTTGACACTCTAAAGGCGGCTGATTTTGAGACGCGCCGTAAAAACTTTTAATATCGTGTTTCAGAGAATCTTTTTTTGCAGAGTTTGCACATTTCAGTTTTGTGCGATATCGCGCCTATGTGCAAAACTCGATGATACACAATTCTTAGAAAAGTTCAGTTTTTAATTGACATATGCCAATTCTGAGGCCAGATTCGTGCTCAGCGTGGTCGATTTACTTATAAAAGTGTGATCAGAAAAATAAAATGAGGTCATCGAACAATCCGGGTTTTGCCTTGGTCCTCTATTATACACTTTAAACCACAGGGGGACCAAGGCAAAACCCGGATTTTTGAATGACCTCATTTCATTCACCTGATTACTCTTGTATAAGTAAATCAACCACGCTATGTCAATTAAAAACTGAACTTTCCTAAGAATAGTGTTAGGCGGAAATTCAAAAATGAGCAAATCCGGGTATCATGAATTTGTGATTTTCGCACATAGACGCGATGCCTCAAACTTTTTTGCGCAGTCCGTACACAAAATTGAAATGTGTAAACTCTGCAAAAAAAAAGATTCTCTGAAACACGATATTAAAAGTTCTTACGACGCGTCTCAAAATCAGCCGCCTTTAGAGTGTTAATGCCTCCTTTTACCAGAAAAATAAAGAAGGCAAACATTTAAAAAAAGGAGCGTTTGCCTACTACAGACTGCAATGTGGCCACCCTTTTTCAACAGTGCGACCAAAAATTGTAATCTCTGTTTGTTATACATTTATAGACTGCCAAAAATATTATAAAAACAAGCCAAAAAAGTGAGTCACACTCTTTTCTCCAGCAAACAGCAAAAATATTGTCCAATAAAATCAAAAACTTTACCTTATTAAAAATTATCAATTTAAATATTCTTTTTGATCAAAACTCTATAACAAAACGCCAACTGTGAGTTTTGTTTAATCCGGAACAGTGATTTTTTGTGATGAATCGTTTTCCCTCTGCTCTATCAACCCGAGCACGGGATGGTGCTAAATGGTGGTTTTGTGATCCGCTTGTGCGGGCGAGATTATAACACTTGAGCCAAAAGTCAAATTTATTTGTCCTTTTAGGGTTGAGCTCCACATCAGCCGAACACAAAATTTATTTATTTTGTTCTTATGTCAGCTACAACCACTTCTCGCCCAGTTAATTTACTAGATTTCACAGAGGTATTTTTGGAAAATTATTTAATTTTTTTAAACGGGCATTAATTTTTGAACTACCATTGTCTCGATAAGCCTGTTTCGCACCTCGTTTGTATCCCACTTCAACTTGTCGAGCCTGTTACAGATTTTCGGGCAATTGGTCTCGAACCTGAAAAAAATTTTGATGTCGAGTACGAGTACACAACTCGAAAATATCTGGTTTTGAATCCGAGTGCGGGTAGCTGTCCCTAAATTTTTGAGTCTTACCCAAAACTCGGGTAACTGACAAAAAATGGCTAAAGTGAACTGCAGCCCAGCACTCAATTTAGCTCAGGAGACCAGTGCAATTTTATTTTTTGATTAAAAAAACCGCATTAAAATGATTCAAAAGTGCGAAAACATATCACAGTTGAGTGCTATGATATAGTCCAAGCGA
Source organism: Ditylenchus weischeri (assembly GCA_029231635.1). Taxonomy (NCBI): domain Eukaryota; kingdom Metazoa; phylum Nematoda; class Chromadorea; order Rhabditida; family Anguinidae; genus Ditylenchus; species Ditylenchus weischeri. The sequence goes on from JAMRYI010000175.1 coordinate 131,818, forward strand.
TCCGAAAAATTCTAGTAAAAAATTTGGTAATTGACGCGAAAATATTGGGTAACACTTTATTGGGCACAACAAAAAAAATTGTGTAGAAAACAACAAATTTTCAAAACAAAAATTACGCTTGTATGCGATGTTTTGAAATTCTTGCTCGACGCTTTAATCCTGGACATCAAAATGTATGCAAGCAGCGTTCATAAATTTGATGGAGCATAAGACCGTATTCTAAGGCAGGTTAGCAAACGCTTCTCCGATCCATGGCTGTCCACATCCGTTGCTGAAGGGCATGAAGCATTGTTCTATAAAAAAGCATAAGTTAAAGCAGACATCAGAACAAACGAAAAATAAAAAGTGAGGCGTCAAAAAATTTCTGAACCTCTAATTTTCCCAACAATAAAATTTAATTGTAAAGAGATAATGCAAACTTAAAGGAGGGCACATCTACTGTCCGTATCTGGTCCCGCATGGAAATGTTCAAAATTTAAATTAAATTAATTGCTGGTTATAAAACCCCTCTGGCTACACACTATAACTTTGAGTTGTACTTTCTGGATTCTAGGGCCAAAAAATATCGATGAATCGATTGGAATGGTTGCCATGGCTGCTTTATTGTCATAAATTGTCTTCATTTTGCGGTTTACTGCAAATCAACGTCAAAATAAACGAAAAACAGCCAGAAGCCATATACTTTGGATTATACTGCCTTTGTCTATTTTATTGACTGCTGAAAAGATGATGGCAAAGTTTGGGACTCAGGGTTACTCATGGATAGTAAGTTGAGCAATTTTTCCTAGTAAGAAAGAGTACCAGAGAATATCTTTTTAAAAGTCACCTGCCTGTGCAACAACATCCCAAAATAAACTCCTGGGCTGCCTATCAGATATAGTCCTTGCGAGTTGCAGCTGATTGAGAACACGGAAGAAAATATTAGAGTTAAATATATCAAAGCAGTGAGAAAGAACGAAAATGCCAGATTTTTGGACGAAAAGAAGGTTTTAAATTCTTTACGTTGTGAAACCGCTGTAGCCTAGTTCGGTTTCTAAGAGCCTGAGGATTGTTTTGATACCAAATCCTGTAAAGAAAAGAAAGTGTTCAGCCAAAGGGATTAGAACCAGCAACCTTTACATCTGTTTTAATTGGAATTTTGAACATTTCCATGCGGGAACAGATACGGACAGTAAATGTACCGTGTCTTTGAAAAATTATGATTTTTTGAAAAACTCCAAAAAATTGCAACACTCTGCATTTCCAAAAATTTTAGGCTATCAAAGACTCCCCCAATTTTCGGCATGAAATCAGCCAGAACGAAAAACACTTTGATAGGATTCAAAAGAAACTGGAAGATGTGAGTTTTGTTGTGTTTGAAACAAAGTCAAAATCCACCCACCTTTTATAAAAACAATTTTTAGGCGGTTCGGTTGGTAGATTTAGTTGCAGAACATGGGCAAAATTACGTGGCTAGTCTATAGTAATTTTTTTTACTTCAAATTTTTAAATAAGATTTTGAAATTTTGTTAATTCTTAAGCAATTTGACTGCCTCATTGAACAGTCTTTGGGCAGATATGGGCACTGAAAAAGAGGATCCGGCAGCTTCTCACACATACCAAGTTAGATTAAATTGATATTTTCGATCAATTATGTAATACACACCTCATTCAATTCTGGAACACAACGCCTTCTACCAGTTCGCCTTAGTCGCCCAAGCTGATTTTTTCGAAAATTTTTTATTTTATTGTTTTCTCGGCACCACTAGCGAATAACCACACCCCCTCCCCCAACGATTTTTTGGCTCTATTTAAGAAGAGGTACCATTTTTTGCCTTGGTCCCCCTATTGATTTTTTCAGAATTGCAGGGCTAAGAAATTGAATGTTTTGAAGGTGTTCTTTGATCAGATGGGGAAAATATATGATTAGCTAAGCAGTTGAATTGTTATCTTGGAATTGTCGATGGTGTGTTATCAATAAAATTTACAAAAAAAATCAATAGGGGGACCAAGGCAAACCTCTTCTTAAATAGAGCCGATTTTTTTTATTTAGTAATTTTTTTGCGCTGAAAACGATAAAAAAAGTGTTCTCTGGCATTTTCTAACCAAAAATCGACTTTTTGCCTTGGGGGACCAAGAAGTACTTTTGATCATAAAATGCATATAGAGGCTTTTTTGCCCAGCTCCAGCGACCAAAACGGGAAAGAATACCCTAAAATAAGGTGGTTTGCCTTGATCCCACCCCGGCAAAAAGTCGATTTGGTACTTGTGCTGTTTAGGGCCCCCCTTATTTTTTGAATTTTGTGAAGCCTTTCAATTCATCCATAGGAACGAGAGCAAAATGCCTGAAAATCAGAAAAGTCAATGAGAAAAAAAATTCGAGGACTTAAAAAACAAAAGCGACGGCTGAAGAAAAAAATGAGACAAAAAATGAAACAAAATCACTTTTTTGCAACCAAAGTCCAAAAAAAAAAGGGTGGGAGGGCCTTGAATAGCACAAGTACCGTCGATTTTTGGTTAAAATTTTTTTTCCAAAAATCTACTTTTTGGGTCAGAAAATGCCTGAGAACACTTTTTATCGTTTTCAGCGCATAAAAATAACTTAGAAGTGGTTAAAACACGATTTTGAAAAAAAATTTGTTGGGGGTGTGGTATACCAAGGCAAAACTGCTGAGGGAGTATTGCAGAATCGATTTGGATGGGCGTGGCACAACTTTGACATCATTTTTATTAGTCAAAAATGAAATTAATTTTATAGCTTATGTCTGATGCCTTGTCGCAAATCGTCAATTTGAACAGATCCCTGGTGGAGTAAGCAGTATTTTTAAATATTTTTCAGAACTTCATAACCAATAACTTAGTTACTCCTACCCAGAACTAAGAATGGCCCTGGAAACATTTCTGAACAAGTAACTTTTTTAATTACAACTTGTATTGATATTTTACGTTGCAGTGATTTGGCCAAATTGAACGAAAACCGGAAGCTATTTGACAATCTCTCCTCGTCGCTGGCCGACGCTTTAGCCAAAAAAGCAGCTATTAATAAAAGTAAAACGCAGGAACTTAACGACGCTAAGAACTCGTTGACTGCTGTAGGGACTTGTTTTGCTCACAGGTTTATATTTTTGTGTTTTTGACACCCGCAAAAATCGAGTTTTTGCCTTGGGGGATTAAGGTAAAGGGTACTGGAGAGTGTCTAGATTCCCTAAAAAGATGAAATTTGAACAAAGTGTTGTTGACTGGGACCTACCGGATAAAAAAACTCTGGTACCAAAAAACTCTGGTACTCTTGTACCAGGTATGTACACATTTTCATGCATCCAGAGTCGCTTTCGAGTGATTTTTGACTGAGGTATGTGGGTGTGTGCATCTCAACCACAAGCCACCAAGCCCCCTTGGAGCCCCTGCGGCACGTTCGGGGGCGCAGGGGGCTTGGTGGGTTAGAGATGCGCGCACTCGCTTACCTTAGACATAATTCCGAGCAAGACTATTGATTGAAAATGCATTTAGAGAGTCTTTTTGCCCAGATCCAGTGACCAAAACGGGGTAGAATACTCTCATGTATATAAAAAGTAGAGTATTCAGATACCCTCCCTTTACCTCGGTCCCCCAAGGCAAAAACTTGATTTTTGGTGAAAAAAATTTTTTTTTCTAAAAATGGTCGACCGGGCCCTAAAAACATGTTTTCTGCACGTTTCAGCAGCTAAAACGCACAAAAAAGTGGTTAAAACCACTTTTTGGGCAGCCCCGTTATAAGGCACTCTTGCCTGTTCCTGCCTAATATCGATCAATTTCAGTTCCCTTGATTATGTAGCTGCCTTAAATATTGCCCACGCTAAAAAGGTAATACAGTTAATTTTTCTAACTTTGTAAATATCACAATTTTAAAACATTTGTAGGCGCATGTGGTACTTGAATCGGTAATCTTTTTGTTCTTTTCTATCCTCTATTTTCTCTTTTGTTTATCTCTTACGCATGAATAAACTTTTAAAAAAGGCAACTCACTTTGTTTTTATTTAGTTGTGGACTTTTGTGAAACAAAACTCAGCCCATTACAAGAGAGGATACATGTTTTTCCAACAAGAATTCAACGAGAAGTCTAACATTCACTCAAAAGATGTGGGCGAAGCCATTGAAGTGCTAAAAAGCAAAGTTAAGGTCGTGGAACGCAAGATGCAGGATAGGTAAAATTGCAATTATAAATATTTATTATGTTTATTTTAAAAATTACAGACACGCAGTGGTTCCTAAGGTAAATTTTTCAGTTCTTTAATTTTGATTTGATAAATTTTAATTTAACTTGATTTTAATTTTATTAAATGGCACTTTTTCAAAAATTAACGGGAGTGATTCAAAAAATAGCCAACATTCGTTTAAAATATATTACCCGTTAATTAGACTACAGTCAACTAATAAACTGTGTCATAAATTGGCTGTTCTTTTACTACAAGTTAACTATGTTGATTGTGAGTTAACTATGTTGACTGTGAGTTAACTATGTTGACTGTGAGTTAACTATGTTGACTGTGAGTTAACTATGTTGACTGTGAGTTAACTATGTTGACTGTGAGTTAACTATGTTGACTGTGAGTTAACTATGTTGACTGTGAGTTAACTATGTTGACTGTGAGTTAACTATGTTGACTGTGAGTTAACTATGCTGTAAGTTGACTATGTGTCAACTTTAATTGCTAGGAATCAAGGCGATTTTCGGAATTTTGCTGAGCGACTAAATTAGAATTTATTTTTAGAAATATTTGCATATTTTTAGGAAGTATTCCAACATCCAGCTGGTATACCCATAGATCCGTACATTGTGTTAGAAGGATATCTTTTTAAACGAGCCACTAATGCCTTTAAAACATGGAACAGACGGTGGTTCATGATTAAAGAGGATAAATTGGTAAGCATTTTTTATATCTAACTAATAATAATATTTGGGAAACAAGTAATAAAGTCATTATCTTTTTGCAGCTCTACTCCCACAAATCTTCTGACGGTAGCTCATTGCCCACGGTGATGGAAGAAAACTTAAAGCTGTGCCTGTACGTTTTAACTTTAAAAGTAACTTGATACCATATATCACCATTTTTGTTAGTTTAGTGTCAGACCAGCTCCTTCATCTGTTGAGAGAGCTTGCTGTTTTGAGTTAGTCACACCCTCAAGGTATAAAATTTTCACAATTACAGTCAAACCTCTTGAAACCGCCAATCTGTGGTCACCTGATCGGTCACCTAATTTCAAAAAACGTGACCGTTATATCGAGAGCAGCGCTTCTTTTCGGCAAAATGGCAGATAAACGATCGGCAAAATTGAAATCGAAAATCGCACTAGGCTAACCAAAGAGAACTGGCAAAAAACTTTAAGATCTAGGTTAAGTGCAGGAACCTAGGCGCAAATAAATTTTTAGGTGATCGTTATTTCAAGAGTTGACTGTATCTAAAGCTAAAATGAGCGAAAAAGACAAAGTCTATCTTTTATTTTTCAGAAATCACCTGCTCCAAGCAGACTCTGAAGTCCTTTGCTCGGCCTGGATCAGAGCCTTACAACGCACCATTCAACACCTACATGAAGATGACTCTGGCTACGCCACTTCCAGAATGTCATTTATCAGCAATTTCGAGTCAACCTCTTCTTCCAACACCCCTTGCTCCCCTGGCACAGCTCATAATTCGGGTCAGAATGGTGTAAAATCAAGCAAATCTCTAGCGCAGACCATGCCTTCCAGCTCCAAATTCGGGTCTACTTCCTCGTTTATCAGGCACAATGTGTTGTCCGCCTCCAACAAGCTTTCAAGCGACAAGAATGGCATCCAGCACCACCCAGTGCCCAAACCACGGGCCAACAGCCATACAGCCGAGATTATGCCGTTTTTAAGAAGTTTGTATGCAATTCCTGGAAACGAAAAGTGTGCGGATTGCGGCTCCAAAAAAGATACCAAGTGGGCGAGCATCAATCTAGGGGTTTGATTTTTAGTTTAAAGCTGCGGCTATATGAAGTAAGAGGCCTTGCCGTTTAGATAGTTATTTGCATCGAGTGCTCTGGAGCCCACCGCAGTCTAGGCGTGCACGTATCCAAAGTGAGGTCCTTGACCATGGACTCACTGGAAACTGAGCAAAGAAACATATTGCTTCAACTAGGCAATAAAAAGGTCAACTCCATATTTTTGGCCTTTGTGCCAGATGCAGAAGTACTATCGCCAGAAATGCCTAGCCCAAATTCTACTAGGTAATTTTTGATGGATTTTTTCCGTGGCATTTTGTAGCTGCTTGGTTTTACTCAACACGTGAATTTTCAAAACTAAGGCTAGGCCGTAAAAATCATAGCACCGGCCGGGCCGCTAAATTTTGCAAAATCTTATAAAGAAATTCCACTTTTGGAAAAATACCAAAAAAAATTACAATTTTTTTAACAACTATATACCAAGTTACATTACAGAGATGTTAGAGAGGCCTGGATTAAGGCAAAATACGCAGACAAAAAGTTTGCCAGACCAGATGCCCAAAAAATGACTAATAACAGCTTAAAACGTAACTTTTCAGAATTTTCGAATGTATTCATAATTTTTTTTTCAATTATTAGCTCATGCCAGATCTACATCTATGAATGATATGGCCACCTATGGCATCACCCACTTCAATTCCACCTATTCCTTCCAGCCAAAAGATGAAAATAATCATTTGGGTGCAGTCATGCTAGATCCTGTGCTTCCAGCTAATACTGGTTAGTGGTTATCTGAAAAATAAGCTTAAATTTTTTTAATGATTGAATTTTTTCAAAAATTTTTTTCTAAAATGGCACTCCTCCGAAAAAATTCCTTGGTCTCTTCCAGTGTTTGCCAAAAATCATCCCTGGTAGCGAATACCACAGCCCCTCTCGCAAATTTTCCCTTTTGAAACTTAAGTAAAGAGCACCCAAATATATGTTCTAGACCCCAGAAAAAGTGCGTAAGACATTTCTTAGTCACAACTTCCAATTGCTGGCCCACCCCCTAAGCCATACGCTGGCCCACCCCCTAATCCTTAGCCCTAAACACGTTGTTTCAAAGGGTAGTTACAGCAATTTTAGGGAGGGTCAGATTTTTGGTGGGGGGAAGTTGTATTGGCTTCTAGCGGAGCACTTGAACCTGAGCCTCACCCCCCCAGTCAAATCAGCTTGCGGGACCAAGGCAAATTTTTTTCGAAAATTTTTGACTGCACTATTTTTTTATCTAAAGCCTCAAAATACATTTTTTAATCATGTTTACACAAAAAACTATTGGTATAAAAAATTTTCGAAAAAAATTTGCCTTGGTCCCCCAAGCTGATTGGGGGGAAGGGGGGGGGCTCAGGTTCAGGTGAGTGAGTGGGGGGTCGCTCAGGTTCAATTTAGCCCTTCTAGCGCCTAAAAATCACATGTCACACTTAGCCTCAGCTTATTTTCTCTTTTTTCACACTTAGCCTTTTTCTTTCTACCGTTCTGTAGCTGAGATATTTCTCTGTCGATTAGGTGGTCAAACACCCCAATTGTTTGAAAAATCACACAAAAATTACACTAAGAATCACACTTTGTCGCCAAAAGTGTGATTTTGTCAAAATGTGAATACAGTCAAACCTGGATAAACCACCACCCCTGGAGACTCTGATTTGGTGGCGGTTTATCGGGGTGGCAGTTTGTCCGGAACTTGTGTGCAATGTGTCCCCAAAAAGAAACAAATGAAATAGACATTTTTACGTCTTATTTTTTTAAATCTCTATTTAAACACATCATGATCCATGCCATTTGGAATCGTTTTGACGATGAAAGACTTTTTTATTTTTTTCATTCGTGCAGTTTTTAGTGGTTCGGTTTGGTCTTTATCCGTTTAAGTCTCATGTCTTTACTTTACCTGCTTACCGTTCATTATGCCTACTTATTTCCCAATATACACAGTTTTCTGTTGATTACCACACTTACCCTATTTCTTCTAATAGGAGCCCATGGGCGCTTATTTTTCAAACACCCAAAAATCTGAAAATTTTGAGGTCGATCTGGAGATTTTCGGATAAAAATTAAAAATCTAAAAAGCGGAATCCGTAGAGCTCGTGGGAGTTAAGAAAACGCAATAAACAGCTTTGCAAAAAATTGACTCTGGGCTGAGATATAGGTCCTCAAAGTTGAGGGGGTTATTAGAGCAGGGTATTGTTGTAAAGTAATTGTTTAAATATGTTATTTGGTCAGATCCTTTTCTGGTCAGTTATAGGCAAGCAAATTGATGATGATTTTCGCAAACACTGGTCCCTTATGTTGCTATTTTGCAAATTTCTTGTTTTTTATTGAAATCAGAAATGTTTAGTTCTGCTAAAATTACATATTGGAGGAAAAATTATCTGAAAGAATCACAAATAAGGCAAAACACAAAAGTAAAACAAAGAAAAAAATTGAATAAAAAACAACCGGGGTACCATGGCAATTGTTTTTCGGGTGGGGTTGGAACACATGTAAAAACCAAAAATATTTAAAAAAACTGAAAAAATTTAATTTTAGCAGACAACCGAATCTCTAAGACTTCCTTTGGCTCAGATTCCAATTTGGGGCCATTGGATGATCGAGTGATAACTAATGCTGTTGAAACAGGATGTCTTGAGAGCATTCTACGGCTAATGGTCAGGGGATTCAACCTGAATAGCAGGGTCGGCAATACTTACGCTTTGCATTTGGCTGTTCAGCATGTATGAGTTTGTTTTTTAAACTAACTTCTACTAATAGAGTATCCTCCACGAAACGTGTGTTACACGGCTGCACCGGATATGCACAGAAAAAATGCACCGGCACAGAAAAAATGGCGAATTTTCGAATAATTTTTCAAATTTTTTGAGAAATTATCCGACATCCGGTATCCGGTGCTTTTTGTCATCCGATCCGATATTTTTTCATATGCGGTGCAGCCCTGGTCGAACTAGTCGAAAAAAATTAGACTAATTAGTCGATTTTTGACTGTCGACTATTACTATGATTTTGACTAACAACTATTCGAAAAACTTTTTGGCCAATAATTTTGTTTCCTTTCCATTTTTCACTATTTTTCACTATTTTTCACTGCAATTCTGAGCATAGCAATTGAAAAAAAAATTAAGAGGAGCCAAAAAAATAATAGATTTTTCAGTGAAAAAAAAGTGTTTCATTATCGTCTGATCAGTTTGTTTAGCATTCTAAGTTTTTTTTTCGACTGTTCGGATCGAAAAATTCGGTGCGTTAACGTTTCAGCATATTTTTTCGAATGAAAAAAAGGACGAAAGGCAAAAGGTGATGTTTTCGAAAAAAATTGCCTTGGTCCCCCTGTTGTTTTGAAACGTTGCTTATTGGTGTTTTCAAAAAATTGACTATATGAGCAATGACTATCTGAAAAACTCACTGACTATGAAAATGCAGACCAGTGGTCATTTCACTGATTTGTTTATGGGAAGATCGGGGCAGTACTTTTTACACTGCAAAACGACTAATTTGGCTGTAAAAGTACTAACCCCGATCTTCCCATAAACAAAATCAGTGAAATGACCACTTTTTAGTCTGCATTTTCATAGTCAATTGGTTTTTCAGATAGTCATTGCTCATATAGTCAATTTTCATCTAGTCGATTTTTGATTTCATTTAACTAGTCAATTCAGTAGTTTATATTTCATTTATAGTTGATAGTTTTAGTATGGCATGTTCAGTATTTTCAAAACTTTATCTGATTCTGATATTGAAAACGCCCATAAGCAATGGTTCAAAACAACAGGGGGGACCTAGGCAATTTTTTTCGAAAAAATCACTTTTGCCTTTCGTCCTTTTTTTCATTTGAAAAAATATGCTGAAACGTTCCTTTACCAAAAATTCGAGCCACTAATTTTGGTCAGCAAATAAATGAGTTCGCAAATGACCAGACGCGAATGTACATACGCCGATTTTTTTAGATCGAACGGTTTAACAAAAAGAAGTAATTAGGGGGCAGAAACAAGTACCGTCTATAATAGATTTATAATTTGTAGCATAGAACGACAGCTATTGAATTTCTACTCCAAAACGACGCTAAAATAGACAATCTAGATGAGGAATTGAATTCGGCACTGCATGTGGCTGCAAATATAGGTCACACAATGTATGGATTGAATTGTGATGAGAGAGTAATGTCTATTTGTTGTCTAAATTTCAGTGGTGTCTACCAGCTACTTAAAAGGAATTCGGACAAATCTCTCAAGAACAAGAACGGCCAGACTACACTAGATATTGCCATGGAAAAACAGTTGGCTGAGATTGTTACTTTGTAGGTGTTAAAAAAGAAACTATCAATATTTTGAAATGAAAAAAAAATTGCGGGCAGCTAGACAAACGGTAAGCAGACGTTTGTCCACTTTTGTGCCATTTTTTGAATTCGCGCCTTGTTTGATTTTTAATTGTTTTGCAGTTTGAGACATAGTTTTGAGCCCGCCCTAAAGTGCCACTGCCTTTCAAAGTACAGCCGAGTCTAGTTTAACCGACACTCGATTATCCGACACCCTCAGTTAACCGACACTTAAAAAAATTTGGTTGGCAGACAAAGAAATCCCACAAGCCTTACCCTCGATTAACCGACACCCCTCGGCGGGTTCCTTCCAATGAAACTACCCCTGATAAACCCACACCTTGTATATTTTCGAATTTTTTTCAAACTCCCGCCAAATTTTAAAAATTCCTTTTCAATTTTTTGATCTTTCTATTGCTTCGCCGTTTTTTAAGAAGAACGCAAATGGAAAGAAAAGCAGAAAAAAAACTTTTCCATTGTTGAATGAATATTATTTGTTTAGAATAAATCTTATTATCTCTCGTATGTCCATAAGAAACTCGATAAACCGACAGCCTTGAGATTTTTTAGTCTAAAAGTCTCGCTTATCCGACACCCTCGATTAACTGACATCCTCGATTAACCGACACGTAAGGCCGGTCCCGAAAGGTGTCGGTTAATCGAGACTCCACCGCAGTCGACAATGGCAGTAGGTGACTTTTGAAAAATTTTGCGGGAAATTAAAAAACTCACCAATTTGACTAAAAAACGAGTTCCTGACTTAAAATGTTTTCTAGTTCGCTAAGTTCTAACTTTTAGAAAATCCATCTAATTTTTCTAAAAGTCGAGACTCTTAGCTTTTGTTTGCTATATAAAACGTTTCAAAAAATGCGACTTTTCGCATTTTTTATGCGAGAAAATTATTTTACTACTTTTTCTCTTATATTTGACGTGAAGTCTGGACTTTCAACTGGTCTATACAATTTTTAAGGAAAAAGTTGAAAATCTGATATTTATGACCTACGTCTACTTTTTCATTTCACGTCGAATGGGGTAAGAACAGAAAATTTGTAAAAAATTGAAAAAGAGGGTGTCCAAAGGTGGGGTTGAACTCGTCACATCCCAAGGAAAAAGGCTTTTTTGAGCGAAAATCCAGCACTTTGCCTACTGCGCCATGAGGTCCAAGTGAATATCAGCTCCTACTGCCCACTTTTTGCTGTTTTGAAAGGCCGTGAGTGCGACGGTATTTTCTGTGCCGAGGTTAAAAAAGAACTAAAAAGCATGCGTCTAACAGCAAAAAATAAATAAAATTAAAAGGGCGCGAATTCAAAAAAAGTGGTACAAAAGTGGCCAAAACTACTTATCCCATTTACAATTTTTCAAATTTTATTTCTGGTCTGGTGGGTCCCCGCCAATTCAAAAAATTTTCCTAATCATTGATCTTCTGTACGGATTTTCGAACTTGTTTTCTAAGAAAACAAGGTCTAGAATTTAATTTTAGGTGTAGTTTTGTTAGAAACCAAGTTAAAAAAACCGAACAGAAGATCAATCATTAGGAAATTTTTTTGAATTGTTGGGGACCCACCAGACCACCGCGAGAATGGTCCTTTAACTGAATATCATATAACAGAAACTGACTAAAGATTTTCAAAACCCGAATTTTAAGGCTTAGACTGGATGAAATGCGAGAATCTTGTAATGATGACATGAATTTGACTATGGATGCTGTTGACAACTTTATTGGTGGGAAGTTTAGTCAAGGTCATACAAAAAATAAAATAACGTTTCAGTGGATTTAACTGCCAAAAAGAAGCTAGAACTAGAAGAAAAATACCTTTCTGAAAATTCTTAAGTCCAAAAATTAAGAATTTCGATGACTTAAACCGAAGACGTGGATCACACATGTAAATAGCAAATTATTATTTTTTTCCAAAGGTGCCTTTTTTTTCTTTTTGTAGCAGATATTTGAAACTATATTGCCTTTTTTGTATTTGACAAGTACATAAGCTCATCACCAAAATTTATAGCCATCTTCTGTAGTTTACAGCCGAGTCTCGATATGACAACTCCCTCCCACACACCCCACCCCACAAACCCTCTTTAATTCCTTTAAGGTCAGCGATTAAGCAAAAATGACCTACAGCATGCCCTGGATAAAGCAATATCCTTGATTCAACCGACATACCGTAATTATTCTGATAGAAACCCCGGGGTTACTATTTTTCAATCCTCTAAAAATCTTGAAATTGTCAATCAAAAATGACCCTAACTCTGAAATCTCAGTCAAAAAATAGGGGGGTTACTATTAGAGACGGGGTTTCTATTAGAATAATTACGGTACTTTTTATGCACCAGGGAGTTTTTATATCGAGGTTTGAGTGTATTCATAAAATTTGCTAACTGTACGTCACAGTCAACAAGAGTTCAAGTTCAATGGTACTGTTCACAGTTAAGTAAGGTTGGCCAATTTTTGGTTTAGCCGGCAAAACACAATTTTTATAAATATTCTCGCGGATTCGCGAAAATTCAACGACTATTCCAGTGGTTTTGCCGGCGAACCGTCTGCAGTTAACTCATAATAAACAGCAAGTAGGAATTGTAATGAATTTAATTGACTGTAGACTGAGCAGTGACAAATTTACTAAAAACAAGGGACCACAGGCGCCTATCGGCGCCTCTATAGTATTTCGAAATTTCAATGAGGGGCTATGACTTCATTCATAAAAATAGGTATATCCCCTATTAGAACTCTTTTTTTTCGCTTGTTCTTTTTTTTAAACGAAAGCTGACATTCTGGGGAACACGATGGTATTAGCGACAAAAGTGATTTCGCTATCTACGACCCGTTCTGGCCTTCGAAGTAAAAAAGCGTTAACCACCCACCCACACATGCCAAATACTATATAAGATTACCTACAGAGTTATTGTAAGCTACAGTTAATTTATCTTAATCTCCCCTAAAATTTATCTTTTCTCTTTTTTCCATTGTTTGATTTAAGAAGGGCATAATTTGTTTATTTGATCATACTTTATATGTATACATTTAATTTCCTCTTGATATCAAAGCAAACATCTATACAAACACTCTTGCGAATCTTATCTACACCATTGTGCTTTGCTTATTTTATTTTTTAAAAATCAAATTAATAAATTATTTTTATTTTTGTAAAAGTAGTTGTTTTTGTCAGAAAAAAGTACTTATGCACCTGGCGGCCACTTTTTTAGTTAACTGTGAATAGTGTTTAAACATCTCCTAAGTGATTTTTATACGCTAAAAACGATGTTTTCTAACGTTTTCAAATGTTTGAATTTTCGAACTCAGCTTTTGCCAATGAGTATACTGAGCTAGGGTTGTACAATGGTAATTACCACTGGTAATTACCTGGTAATTATCGGTTACCTGGTAATTACCGGTTACCTGGTAATTATCGGTTACCTGGTAATTACCGGTAATTACCATCCAAATTACCACCATCATATAAAATATTGGTAACTATAAACATTTTTCAAAAATAGTGAAATTTGAATTTAAACTTCAATGGCTTCAAAAGTGACTTTTATCAAGCACAATCTCATGCTCGAGTATTTGCCTCTTTTCAAAACAGCCCAAGTGGAACACGAGCCAATTCGGAGAAGCAGAATCAATTGAATGATTTTGAAATGTTTTGATTATTTTGTAATGTTTTATTTAAATAAATTTTATGCAAAAATGATAATTTGAAAATAATAATTATTACCATTGATTTTGGTAATTACCAGTAATTACTATGGTAATTGCCACAATTTTAATTACCATGGTAATTATACAACCCTATACTGAGCTATTTGTTCCATTAAACTTTGTGCAGTAATATTCAAAGAGATTTGCGCATGATAAATACGTCCGTCATATTCCACGTAGACTAAGATCGAATCAGGTTCACGCTGTCTCTTCATTCTAAATTTGAAAATGGACCCTAGTAGCGTATCCCTAACCAACCCCCTTTTTATCGCTTCGAGTACTGTTATGTATACCTAGACCAGTTGCAACAGGAGCCTATTCACGCCTCTATCGTATTTTGAATTTTAATACGAGTACTAGAATATGTTGTCGCCACAGATGTGGCTATTCGTAGGCGCCGAGGACCTGCGTGGGGCATACACGTAAAAAAAATGATGCATGTTACCACCAGGATTTGAACCTGTGACCATGCCTTGGTCCCCCAAGGCAATCCAAAAAACACCCAAAATTGCCTTGGTCCCCCCTGTGGTTTTGGGAATTTTCAAGTGGCCATAACTTTTTTTTGAGACGGTCTACCCCAACTTTTCGGATTTTTTCACTTAAGGAAATCGACCATGCCGCGTCGAATGGTGTAAATCAGATTTCAGATCTGTCTGACGAAATACCCCAAACAATTAAGTGTGACCCACAGACAGACAGACAACAGACAGAATCTGGCGCTATAGTAAAGGGGGGTGTGTCATAACTCTTCGCGTTTTTTTCAAATTTTTAGTCAGAATCGATTTTTTTCTTTTTCGCATATTTCTTCATTTCTTTCATAGAAAATCATTTCCACATAACAGTGAAATCTTCATTCAAGGCAACGCATAACATATTTCATAACAGCAACTATCATTCATCAAAATAATTTCCTTCGGCCTCAACAATTTTCTCCCATCTTTCCTGCAGCTTTGAAATCCCTTTAACAAAAAATCCGGCCGGTCTTGAGCGCACAAATTCCTTGATCGCATAGTGCAATTCTTCCTCGTTTCTTCCGAAATCTTTGTCACACACATTTCAAGTCACATTTCAATGAAAAATTTCATCAAGAAATATGCGAAAAAGAAAAAATCGATTCTGACTAAAAATTTGAAAAAAAACGCGAAGAGTTATGACACATACTGGTAGTTACTAATCTATCACATAAAACTGGTAAGTCAATTGGAGCAAACTTTTTATAAAAAGATAGTTAAAATCCTGTGCTACATTGTAGCAAAGAGTTTCTTCAGACTTTGTTTCAAATAACGCAAGAACAAATCAGATTTATTAAAAAACGGGACACATTACACATGCCAAACACTACAGCTAAGCACTACCTATCCGTAGAATCAAAAGTGACTGAAATTAATTTGCGTCCTCGAATTGCTCATTTACGCCTTTAAATTTTTCAAATCCATAATTAAATCTAAGCCTTAAAGGGGCATGCTCGCGGCCGATGGGGATATTTTGAAAGGCGGATACCAGGTCAATTCAAAAAAGAATTATTTTGAAATGCAACTTCGTTGAGTACCTGCGATAAACCATAAAGAACGCTCTCACTGATTAATAGCATCGGTGGCTCAGTTGAAGGACCATCGCCACTGATGACAATGGCCATTTAGAATTTTCGAATTCGTGGGGGACAGCTCATTCGAAAATGTTGAAAATATTTTTCGAATAAATTTTTAGATCGCATTTAAAATTTGTTCAAAATTTTGAACCTTTGACAGGGAGTTGCCCCATATATGGGACAAGTTCGTATCCGCCTAGAGTCCGACACTTTTTTGCCTCTATTTTTGTAAAAATATTTGCCAGTAGTCTTTGATTAGTCTAGCTCCGGAAATTGCAAGGATTCCGATTTCTGCGTTGTTCCAACGATATTTATACGGGTATTCAATAAACTTATTTTATAAACAATGAAAAAACACATGAAAGCAATTCTAGTTTTGAACAAATAAAGTCCTTAAGCAACTAAAGTTTATATTGTTTCAAACGCTAAAATTTAAATTAAGATTCGTTTATTTTTTCTGTAGTCTAAAAATTTTTTTCTCAGGTTTGCCGACGAGCAGGTCGTGCTTTTACAATTATTTTAGTCTCTTCAAACCCCATTTGTCTCGCCACGAATCATTGTCAAAGTGTTCATTATTTGTTTTGCCTTCATAGAATAAAGGCAATTGAGTGGAATAAGGAAAAAAAGAAACGTGTGTGTGTGTGACTCCGTGACATTGTTTTTTCCATGCTTCGTTATTTATCTCTTATTTCTTCGTTGACTCATTTCTTTCATACAAAAATTTCCCATCTTTTCGCAACTGTGTTTTAACATCTGCTTTTGCAAAAATTTGAATTCAATTTTATTTTCAGCTGATGCTCAACTATTAAAGTCAGCTGCTTGGTCTTCCGATTTTCACGTGATTTCTGCTTTTGCTTTTGAGTTTGTGCTTGATGGGTAACTGCTTTCCCTTCTTCCAAAATTTTGTGTCAGATGGTGGACATGATGATTTGACGCGTCTTGACAATCTCCCGGCGAGCAGCGGCAACTCTTCAAGATCTTCGTCAACCAGTCGTCGGTCTCGGTCAAGCAATGAGAATTCTGGAGGAGCAGGTAGTTCACGTCGACATCATCATAGAAATTTACATCCAGTAAGTTTTAGAAATGTCAGGATACGGTTTAAAGCTTTAAAAGGTATCAAAACATTCAAAATGTAGGACTAATTGTCACTACTGTCCTGGGGTTAAATTGTTGGTGATGTCTCCATCTGTTTGCAGGCTTTTTTTTTAATTTACTAAGATTATTAGGAAAGATTCGTTGAATAGTTGGCTAAACATCGGAATCTGTGTTGTGCCCAAAAACGTGTTTTGACCACTTTTTCAGTCGTTTTAGCATGATTAAAGTGTAGAAAAAGAGTTTTTAGGTGGGGCTCGATAATTTTTCAAAAAAAAATTTTTGACCGGAAATTGACTTTTTGACCAAAATTTTCTTTTTTTTTCATTTTTTGTAGTTTTAAATTTTGGTCAAAAAGCCAATTTTCGGCCAAAAATTTTTTTTTGAAAAATTCTCGAGCCGCAACCAGAAACTCTTTTCTACACTTTAATCATGCTAAAACGACTGAAAAAGTGGTCAAAACACGTTCTTGGGCACAACACAGATAACGAATTCCTGCCGAATAGTTGTATGCATTGAAGGCTGCGTTGAAGAGAATCGGTAAGTGGTCTTCGGGATTGTGAGACTAGGGTCTGCTTCTATAATAGAATTTCTTTTTTGGTCCACACAGCAAAATTTCTAACCTACAACATGATTTTAATTTTGCGACGCTTATAAGCTATACGCACCACGTTTTTAATAAATTTCAAGCAAAAACCTTCTTGGGGTCAATTTTAAAAGCTCTCGTTTTTTTAATCATACGAGGTGTCAGGCTACAGGTACTCCAGCGATTCATAATGCGCTCAAATGTGTGCAAAAAGTGCTCAAAAAGCAAATTTTTAAACGCGGTGTGTCTACCCCATGACAATCTTCTTTATTACTTAAGCTAAAAAAGTTCAATTTTCATATTCTGAATATTTTTCAGAGCTCGTATGTAAATGAATTGTATGTAAACTCAACTCTTGGTGGAGGTATGGTGGACGAAGAAGGTGCTGAACATCGTGCGATGGACGAGAAACGGAAGGCCCGAGTTCGTGGATTGCTAGAACAATTGCCTGTAGATGTATATGTTGAGGGGGCAAAGGAGATGATGAGTAAGGCGTAATAATCCTTCACTTCGAAACTTTTAAAAGTGTCTTTTTATATGTGCTATTTGCATGGTTGACTTTGTGCCTAAGGAGCCAATTCGGTTTTTGCCCTGCATGCATGCTTACCATGTAAGTTTTTAGTTCATTGCCCTTTTAAACAAAATTTGGTTTTTAGGTGAAGTGCATAGACGATTGGCTTTGCGATCTTTTACTTGTCCGTCCTGTATGGAGCCCGTAGACTCGGCAATTCTCACTGCATTTACTCTGAACACAAGCACTGATTTGGCTTCTATTTCCTGCAGGTTGATTTTGAGCTTAAAAGATTGCAAGTCGACAAGATCGGTTGATTAGAGTTCGTAACACAAAGTCACAAAAATGCGTTTGCTATAATCAATTACTTCCTCGTGACAGCATTTGATGCAGGATGGCTAGAGCCCAACTCTTCCATTCAAAAAAATAGATCGTTGGTTTGACTCATAATTTGGTCGGCGCTACTGGAATATAATCAACCTCCTACCGCCCCTCCCCCTACCAAAAGCGCTACTGGAATATACTCCCTCCCCCCATAAAAACGGACCTACTGGAATATACCTGCCACACAAACACATTCAACCCCAAAATCAAGTTTTTAGGAGTTGACAAAAACCATTTTTGAGTAGTAATTTAAATTCCAGTAGCGTCATTCGGTATTTCAGCTTTTTTTAGCTACTTCAATGAAGTTCAAGAAAAAGCTCACTAAATCCCTTTTCGTAATTTTTTTATGAACAATATCAATTTTCAGCCCTGCTACAACTGGCTCTACTTCTAAATGAACATATTGATGAATAAGGTTTTTTCATTTCCTACCGTTTTTTAAAACTGCATGCATATATTTCTTACTTACTTACTTTTCTTTCTTACCGTGAGGAAGTTTCGAGAGCAATTAATCCTTAATAAGTCAAACAATGAAATCCGATTCTGTGATATACACAGTCCAATATTAGATTTGTATTGCAAGCTTTTTGCAAGCTATTATGTCTAGGATTTACACATAGTTACACGATAAGACAGACTTTTACAAAGCTTAAATGTTAGTTTCGAAAATAAGAAAGGCCGTATGCCCATCTATGATCCTCCTGTACTCAAAATTATTTTATTTCCAAATTTTCTTGCAATCCCAGCCTATTTGGCCGAAGTACAGCCGGGGACGGGTCAGTTAGCGACATGCGGGTCCTTCGAAAAATCGCGAGTCTCTTTTTTTATTTTGCGAGAAACTCGCAAAATAAATTTTAACATTTAGTTGCATGGTTTCAACTAAAAACTTGAAATCATGTGCATTTTTAACTGTAAATGCCTTTTTTTAACTGATTTAAATGTAAAATGTCTCACAGTGAAGTCTTGAAGCCCATTAACAATGAGAGGAAAAGTCAAATCACATGTTTTTCGTTGTGTTTTTACCTGCCTTTTAAAGAACGCTTAACTCACCACACATCTCATCTAGTAGCTCATCTCAATGGTCACAAAATAGGGTCAAAATATGGAACAGGCACCCCAGTCGACTCTAGAACAGACACCCCAGTCGAGTGATTAAAACAGTTGACTGTACACAACTTATAACAAATCTCAGACTGGGTCGACTGGGGTGCCTGTTCCCTACTTGCTCCCAAAATAGTTGTAACTTTCATAAGAGGAGTTATCAAAAAATAGGTCAAAAACACAATGCCGAAAACATGCGAGCATGTGACTGCGGCTTAGGCTCCAATTGTGAACAAGCCTTAACTGTAGGATTTCTCAACTGTGGGACTTACAGTTAAGTCCAACTGTTTGTCTATTACCACACAATTATAATAACTGCGATGCTAATGATAAGTGGATACCCAACAGTGGAGGATGCAACAAAAGAAGAACCGTGGAGTGTGGAAGCGATAGTGGAACCAGCTGCAAATAACGATTCTTCGTAAAACCTCAAGTGACCATAATTCGAGCAAAAAAATCTTTGGTCGCTAATTAGAGGAAATACGGTAAGTGCTAAAAAGTGTATTCTCACTATTTTTTCGTCGCTTTCGTTTTCGTAGCTGCCTATTTAATGTTCGCTCACTAAATTTTCCAAAGCCGATCAAAAAGTTTGTTTTTTGCATTATACGGAAACTATGTGGAAATCTTATAAATTTTATGTAAAATTTGTGTCATCCCATTGCAGAATCTGTCAGGCTCCTTGCTTTTTTCAGCTAAATTTCAACTTGTGTTTTTATACTTGTAATTTTTGTCTTTATCATCTGCGGCTGCTGAATGACTTAAAAAACTAGACACAACCTATCCGTTTTTTAGTACTCTTGCTGTTTAGAAAAATAAGAAGACTTTTGTGGTGGAAATGCTGTAAAGGATATGGCAGACTTTTTCACATTGTACTTAGCTATGTAAAATACGTTTTGTAAAGCAGTTTTTGTTAATAAATTATGTAAAGATATTTTTATATTTTTATTATAATAATGCAATGCAAGCTAGACTCACATGTAAGGCTCACACGATACTCATGTGTGAATCACACATGAGTACCGTATATTCCTAGGCGTACCCGTGGGGTGGCTGGTGGTGGCGTCTAGCTGGGCTATAGCCTCCTCCACGTCAGGATTTTTCAGGTTTAGCCACCCCCGTCAAAAAATTTTTCACGATCCTGGGTACACCTATGCGTATTATCTCGGTGCGTAGACGTTACCTCGTTTTTGTCCCATTTTTAAATTCGCGTTTTTTTTCTACGGCATATGATTTTTTAGGGTTAAATCACTACAAAACCACTAAAAAATCATATGCCGGAACTGAGTTTAAAAATACCCTTTCCCCAATCCCTTGCAATGAGGAGCTTTGTTTCTGATTCGTAAGTAACTTTTGCGGCAGTCGTCGGTGTAAATTTGTCGTTAGTGTAACAAATTGCACGAACTACCGTCGTATTCAACCAAATGATAATGTATTGCTTGTATGCGCAAATAAAGAAGAGGGGAGGTTGAAAAATGATTGTAACTATAAAAACGCGCGAATTTAAAAATGGGACAAAAATGACCCTATGCCTATTATCTCGATTAAGCGAACAGTATCTTGTAAACGGCGCTAACTAATAAACTGGAACTCCCGAATAATGGATATAAGCTACATTTTGTCAGGTTTTAAAGACGCTTTGCGTCGAATAAACGCAATCATGTTAATTAAGTGGTTCAACAAAGGATGTGGTTGAAAATACACGTAAAATATGTAAATCTTTTGTTAAAATATGCAAATTTCCAGTTCAATTTTAAGAACTAATCTAATTTTTACTACTTGTTCGGTGTTTAGATTTTTTTGCACCAGCATGTAGACCTGAAATTTCAGTTTTTAACAAACTATCAACTAGCTTAATTTTCAGCATAAAATTAAGAGAACAATTCATTTTGAAAAAGAGTAGTTTAAAAAAACCTAATTGCTTTTCTTTTTTTATCAATCGTACAGGGTGAGTCAAAATTTCCTAACACTTTTAAACGGTCATAATTTTTTGTCCTCGCAAGATTTCGAAATTCTGTAAACGCAGATCGACTCAGTTTTCGATGACAATTTTTGGTATATAATGTGAAACGACGATTCGCTTGGTCCCCCTGTTGTTTTGGCCTTACCCATCCAAAGGCCACCTACAGACCAGGAGCCAAACAATAACGGGGACCAAGCGAAAATCGTGGTTTTAATCCTATATACCAAAAAAATTGTCATCGAAAACTGAGTCAATCTGTGTTTACAGAATTTCGAAATCGTGCGAGGACAAAAAATTATGACCGCTCAAAAGTGTTAGAAAATCTTGACTCATCCTGTATTACGCAAGTTGCTGCCTTATTAGAAATTGCAGGGCTATACCGTATTCACTCTAATAAACGGGTACCCCTTTCGTTCAAAATTGCGTTCTTAGTATTGTGATTTTGACCCATTTTTGAAGACTTCTCTCAGACAAGTTACCACCCATTTTGTAGCCGGTGAGATGAGTTACAAAATGAGAGGTAACTTGCTTGAGAGAAGTCTCCAAAAAGTGGGTCAAAAACAGAATGCCACAAACACGTTTTTTGAATTAGGGCTCGCGTTTATTAGAGTGAATACGGTATGCTAAATTAAATTAAAAAATTGAAGAGTAAACACCAGGGTCTGTAAGTTTAAAACAGTTAACTACAGATAACCGTACAGTTAACTACACAGTTAACTATATACTACCAACTGTACAATCCCTTGTTATTTCTGTTCGATTTCTCACCGCCTACCGGAAAGTTTTCCGGAAAAATTTCCAAATATTTTCAGAAAAGCAACCCTGGTAAACACCAAGAACAATAAGTTTTGAAATTTTGACGGTACATTTGCATATTTTGACTAGTGTTTTCAGTTTTAATCGTATAACAAAAACAAAAAAATTATATCCGAATCAAAGATTTCTGAAAAAAGTACAAAAAAAATTTTAAAATGTTGAAAGACACTGGTTTAGGACATTTTTCCGCAAGACCGTTTTTACACCGGTCATTTTTCCGCCTGACATATTTAAGTGCTTCTTTCTGACTAATTTCAAAATGGGGCATGTGAATTTTCAACTTGATTGTCCGTATGGTTTATGTAGAAGTCAATTTGGATCAACAGGATGTCCTTATGGTCAAAAGTTTCAAAAAATATATAATTTTTGTAAAAGGTATTTATTGAGAGGATGCCAATGACACGTACAACAATAACAGTAGGAACCAAAAGTGTGTTAGATCAATGGTTATTTCTTCGAGCTCTTGACAGTAGATGCAACATTTTTTTTCTCATTCTTGGCATTTGCTCCTGATCAAAATCAAACTTCTCCCCCTTTGACGCCCGATCGGCAAAGCAACAAAGAAAAGACCACAGTCATACCCATTATTCTGCTTCGGAATATCTTTCAACGAGTCACAGTGCCAAGCCTTCTTTTTCTTCCAGTTTGAACTTTCTGACGTCTTCATGCTCCAGAAACTTTCTGGAATTTCCACATCTTTATAGAACACACGTTAATGAAAAACCTGAGGTGTGCGATGCTTTTTGCTCCATTACCAAAAAGTGAGTCATAATACATGATATTTCTGCCTTTCACATCGACAACCTGAATCAAAAATTAGTGACCGCTCCAATGAGTACAATAAAAAAACAGTGCTTGATTTCTCACTTGGCAAATGATTTCTCCAGTTCTCTAAAACTCAGAAAACATGAAATCACAAATGATTAAGAAAATATACACCATGGTTGTAGTTGTAGCCAAACGCTTTCCCTCATTTCTGATAGCTGTAGCGAAGATGTGCGATGGATCAGCTTCACATCCATGTTCAGTAATCAGTCTATGAAGAAGTTATTATTTCCTGCATTAAAATAAAAATAAGAACTAACTTGATAAAGTCTCCACTTGCAGCCCAAAACCAAGCTCTTCCCTTGCATCCACCGACTATTTGCTGGTCGCATTCCGCTGAGACTTTTCCCTCATTTGTACCTCTTAGACTTCTATTCAAGTAGTAAATCTTGCCTTGATGCACATACTTGACACACATCCGTGATTCGAATGCGAGGCATGTGGCTTTTTAAATTATATTCAAATTATAAAAAGGCAAAACTTTGGTGTTTTTCACAAGTTTTATTGAGATCTTCGTCAAAGAAATTCGGAATATCAGTTACTAAAAATGCTGTTTGAATTTGCGCTTATTTACGCTCACACGTTTTAAAAACATTTATTTGCGATTTACACTGAGGTGTGCAAAAGCCATAAAAATGGCCTTGAATTATAGTTAAATTTCAGTGGTTTTATCTTTAGTGGGCAAATCGCAAAATTTTATATCTATGAACTCTGTCTATTTTTTGACTTTAGTTAGTTTTATCTATACCTTGGCTTTGTTAACACGAGAAAAGCGGACTGTAACAATTGACTCCCTGAGGGTTTTCAGACCTGCTGAGCACGAATATCGCAAAATCAGACCCCCAAACTTGTGTGCAATGCACTTAAAGGGGCATGCTCTGTTCAAAATTTGTCCCCGCCAATTCAAATTTTTTTCCTAATCATTGAACTTTTCTACGGATTTTGCAACTTGGCTTCTAACAAAACAAGGCCTAAAATTTTATTTTAGGCCTAAAATGTTGTTAGAATTTGAAGGGAACTCTGTTTGACTGTTATGCCTGTTGACTTTTCAATGAAAATTTTTGCTGACAATATACCATAATGATTAGCAGGAGCAAAGAAATTCAACAAAACAAGTGCAAAGACTCACAGGACAACAAGCAATTATAACAAAATTTATGCCAAAACAATTTGACTCCAAAACAACACAAAAAACAATGGGCTCTTGGGTGAGGTGGTTATAGCTTGGTTTCGTAATGTTCTCAAAATTTTATAGATCATTTTCAGAAAATAAAATATCATGTGATAGAGCGTTGAACACTGCATCAGAAACACAAGTCATAGATCACAGGTGAGACTGTCTTTTTGAGAAGATTGAAGAAGTATGGTGGCAGCTTGGCCATGGCTGGACATTTCTGGTTTGGGATGGGAATCAATATTTAAACGAAATGTACGTTCAATTTTTAAAGGGGGAGAAAACTTTATATACGCATCGCCCTAAGTGCATTGTTCTAATCCCGCTAGGTTCAAACCTTATTTATTTTTCAGTAAGTTCACTGACTCGTAGGGCCAAAAACTATCGAGGAATCGATTGGAATTGCATAATAGGAGCCCATGGGCGCTTATTTTTCAAACCCCCAAAAATCTGAAAAATTTGGGGTCGATCTCAAGACTTTTGAGTGAAATTTCAAAATGTAAAAAGTAGGATCGGCAGAACTCGTGGTAGTTAAGAAAATGCATTAAACAGCTTTGCAAAATATTCTCGCAGGTCTTTAAAGTTAGGGATGGCGATTATTAGAGGAAATACGGTATATCCAGCACTGCTTTATTGTCACCAACTGCTTTAATTCAAGCGATTTCAAGCGAATGACATAAAAATGAAAGCAAACCATCCAAAATGATGCGTACCGTATTTCCTCTAATAGAGCCCCCGGGGGCTTTATTTTTTGACTACCCTCCAGAGGGGGGCTCTATTAGGAGGGGGGCTGTAATAGGGGGAGGTGCTTTTGTTTTTAAGTCTTCGCGCAAGTCAAAATTTAAGAAAAATATTAACAGACCAAAGAGATTTATTCCCGACCTATTAAACAACAACCAGGGGTGATAACAGCAACCAGAACGACAACCGAAATCATTATAAAACCAGGAGGTGGAAACAATAACGAGCAATAACAACAATAGATAGACCAGGATGTGGCAAACTTCAATCAAAAGGCGTGAAATTCAGTTCATCATTCCAATCCAGTTCAAGAGACTCATCGCTGAAAAAGCCATTTTCTTCGTCTTCTTCGAGATCCACTTCTTCTACTGCCGAAAATTCTTTCATCAAATAGCGAGTCTCAAAAAGCTGAAGTAGTCCCGTCGGTATCGGACCATGAGCTTCAAAGCAGTGCACTTGGTCGTCCTCAGTTCCGTCGTGGCAGATCGTGATACCGCAATCCAAAAAAAAACAAAGCCTATGAAAAACACAAGACAAACCCTTGAACGACTTCGCAATGGCATCGGGCGGAAGAGAATCCCATGCATCAACAATCCACTGAAGGTAGAAATCCATAGAGGGCGCTTTAGGGTTACCACCGGACGTAAATTCTTTTTGTGCGTCATTAGACATCCATCTGTCGTAACTCTTGCGAAAGTGCGCTTTAAAAGGCCCATTCCATGATACGTCTGGCCGAAGATTCGCTCCAAGTCAAGAGTGATTTCGTCGTTCATCCAAACAGTCCCTAGCCAGCACATCTCTAGTTTATGTTTGAACTTATCCTGAGCTGCTGTGACATCCTTACCCATTTTCCGATTCATCAGAACGAATGGCTTCATCTTCTTACCATCTTACCACCAGCATTACGGTTAATCTAGCCTTTTCGTGTCCTGAGTTCAGCACTGATATCTAAAATTGTGGGTTGTATTTGGAGTTCTAGAGGATATATATAGCTGAGAAAATACCTCTTTGGCTCCCTGCTCATCAATTCATTTGCCTCCTACATTAACATGGGGTTGGTAACAATTAGAAGGGGGAGGGGTAACTATTAGAGAGGGGGTAATTAATAGAGAAAACACGGTATCTTCTTTTATTTACAAGTTTGGTGTCAAAATGATCCTCACATTTTTGGATATCCAACAAAATCATCATCGTAGGGTTTCACACTTACTGGAGCTAATTTTCAGGCCAAAATAGGCTTAATTTCCGAAAATCGATGGTGTTTGGGGTTTATCTTTGACTGGTTGGATTGATATTTTTCGACTTTATTCTGTGAGTCACATGTTTCATATACTAAAATGTAGCCAAGATTCTGGACTTTCATTTGAGCTATCACACAAACGAAAAGTTAATACCGTATTTCCTCTAATAAGAGCCCATGGGCGCTTATTTTTCAAACCTCCAAAAATCTGAAAATTTTGGAGTCGATCTCGAAAATTTTGGGTGCCCAACCAAAATCTAAAAAAATCGGTAGAGCTCGTGGGAGTTGAGAAAATGCAAAAAACAGCAATGCTAAATATTAATAATATTTGTTGAGGCTGGTTGATCGGTTGAGATATGTTAGGGGTGGGCGCTTATTAGAGCATGGGCGCTAATTAGAGGAAATACGGTATGTAGTTACGGCGAAAATTTCAAAAACATTCAATCGATGTCCAGTTCCATGCCATACTACCCATGACTGTACCGGAACTCTTCGGTATTATTTTGGAACTGACCTTTTTTAGCTCAAAAAATTTATTTTCCATACAGTCGATTCTTGATAAAGTGCCACCCCTGGGGACCAGCCCAAGGGTGAACTTTATCGAGAGTGGCACTTTATCGAGGTGGCACTTTATCGAGAGTCGACTGTATCTGTTTTTTGCGTTTTCTTAATCACCGCAATCTTAGTTGATTCCTTTTTTTAGATTTTGGTTGAGCACCTGAAAATCTCAAAAACGACCCAATTTTATTTTTAATTTTTAGAGGTTGAAAAATGATTACCCCGGGGTAACTAATAGAGAAAATACGGTAAAAAATATGGTGTCACTTAGGCGATGCGCATATAAAGTCCTCCCCCCTTTAAAACACTGAAAAACAAGGGACCACAGGCGCCTATCGGCGCCTCTATAGTATTTCGAAATTTCGATAGTGCATTCATCGTGTTCATCTATCTACGTCTACGTTCTTTTCGAGACATCGCAAAAATGGCCATCGTTGGAAGCAGAAAAACCATCCTCCAGGCCTACCCCAAAATCCTCCAACTCCAATTTTGAGGACCACAAAGTTTTCTTTTCGACATTTTGGGTCTCGGCATAAAAGACTGAATTGTCTGAAGTTTGGGGTTCCGTCGAGACATTGCCGAAAATAATCGGAAAAATAAGCAAAAATGGCCTGAATGTGGTCAAAATGTCCATTAAAAAGTAGGACGGACACATGCCAAATACTATATAGAGATAGCCAAGGCTTCTGTAAGTCTTTTTATTGTAACAGCATTTGATTTTTATAATAATCGTTTTGGTTCCCCTCCCAGTAGAAAACCAGAAATGTCCAGCCATGGCCAAGCTGCCACCATACTTCTTCAATCTTCTCAAAAAGACAGTCTCACCTGTGATCTATGACTTGTGTTTCTGATGCAGTGTTCAACGCTCTATCACATGATATTTTATTTTCTGAAAATGATCTATAAAATTTTGAGAACATTACGAAACCAAGCTATAACCACCTCACCCAAGAGCCCATTGTTTTTTGTGTTGTTTTGGAGTCAAATTGTTTTGGCATAAATTTTGTTATAATTGCTTGTTGTCCTGTGAGTCTTTGCACTTGTTTTGTTGCATTTTTCCTGTTGATCATTTTAGTATATTGTCAGCAAAACTTTTCATTGAAAAGTCAACAGGCTAAGTCAAACAGAGTACAAATTTACTGCTAACCATCCTGAAGAAAGAGTCGCTGTAAAAATTGGACTAATTAAGGGCGTTGCACACAAGTTTGGGGTCTGATTTTGCCATATTCGTGCTCAGCAGGTCTGAAAACCCTCATGTAGTCAATTAATACAGTCCGTCTTTCTTGTGTTAAACAGCTTTGCAAACAAATTTTGAGCTGAAATATAGGTCCTCAAGGTAGAGGGTGTGGGTTTACTAGGCCTAAGGCTAATTTGAGGAAAGATGGTATTCAGCTCTGTATTAGGGTTGGCCTCCCTCCCTCCCTCTATATCGTGGCTTTGACGTCAGATGGGCGGATTATTGTTTTAAATTATTGTTTTAATTCTGGATTATTGTTTTAAAAATTCTTGGTTACGATACTTGCAAATTCATCTGCAATTTGCTATCTCCAGGCCATAAGCAAAAATTCATGTTGCAGTTTCTCTGTCCTAATGGCTGTGCAGAGCTCTATGATGTTGAATGCTATGAAGCAGCTGAGGAACAGCAGAAATGTATTGGCTCAGAGGTTCTCTTCGCATTTCACTTTCGTTCCCAGTGTCGCTGATCCAAGTCTTGGTAAAATTTCTGTCCTTAGTTTCCATAACGATCGCTTATACCAATCGTTTTCAGGAAGCACTACGAAGCTCAATCTGTGTCAGACAATCAACGGCGCTATGCATACTGCTATGGAAGAAGACGACACTGCTGTCCATTTTGGTGAAGATGTTGCCTTCGGTGGAGTCTTTCGTTGCTCGGTGGGGTTGCAGGACAAATTTGGTAATTTTATTTTCGGCAATTTCTATATATCCACCTTCTGATTTTTCAGGAAAGCACCGCGTCTTCAACACACCTCTCTGTGAACAAGGAATCGTCGGTTTTGGCATTGGGCTTGCTGTCTCAGGGTCCACTGCTATTGCTGAAATCCAGTTCTCTGATTACGTAAGATTTTGGACTCTATTTTTATCTGGTTCAATGTAGTAACAGCTTATTTTTGCAGATCCTGCCGGCTTTTGATCAGGTAATTATCAGTGTGATATCCCTTTTTGAATATTGTTTGTCGTAAGCTACTTTTATTTACAGATAACCAATGAGGCTGCGAAGTACCGCTATCGAAGTGGAAACCTGTTCAACTGTGGCAAGCTAACTATCCGAACTACTTGGGGAGCCGTTGGTCATGGAGCTCTCTATCATTCTCAGAGTCCCGAAGCATACTTCAGTCACACACCTGGTCTAAAGGTATGATTCATTCTGTAGTCCACTGCAGCTAGTTGAATTTTTCTGATATCATGACCTCTTTAGATAGTCGTTCCTCGAGGTCCGATCCAGGCTAAAGGTATAAATAATTTTTTGCTTAGTCATCTTGCTATTTCAAGTGTTCAGGTCTGCTGCTAAGTTGTATCGAAGATCCAGATCCGTGTCTATTCTTCGAGCCCAAGGTGCTCTATCGTAACGCTGTGGAAGAAGTGCCAGATAAGAAGTTAATCAAAATACTTGTAAATAAATATTACTGTATCATTTATAGGTATCTCATTCCAATTGGTCAAGCTGAAGTTGTTAGAGAAGGTATGTTTTCACTCTATGGTGGTAGTGCAATTGCGTAAAAAAATAATTCGTGGGCCTTAAAGATGATTGATAAAGACAATTCTCTTAGATGTTATCAGTATTTTCAAAATTTCATATTCAGGTGCTGATGTCACAGTCGTTGGTTGGGGAACTCAGCTGCACGGTTATTTATTTTCTAAAAATTTTAAGTTTTACTCCTACTAACTATTGTGTTTTAGTGCTACTGGAGGTTGCCGATATGGTAAAAGAACAGCTAAGCATCTCTTGTGAAGTGATCGACCTTCAGTCTATCTTGCCGTGGGACCTTCCGTGTGTGGCCAACAGTGTTTCCAAGACTGGACGATTGCTGGTGTCTCACGAAGCTCCTCAAACTTCCGGGTTTGCTGCTGAAGTTACCGCTTCCATTCAGAAAGAATGCTTCTTGAATCTTGAGGCGCCTATTGCTCGAGTCTGTGGGTGGGACACTCCATTTCCTCATGTCTTCGAGCCATTCTACCTTCCTACCAAGTGGAGATGCTTCGAAGCTATCAAGAATCTTGTCAATTACTGAAACTGTGATCATAAGCTACTTATATAACTGTGATAATATTTCTCCGGGTATGTGCGTGTGTGTGAATAAAAAATTGTAAGTGGCACTGCCATTCCATAAACATTGCTTGTTTGTGGTTTAAAGTGAGCTTTTGATAAAGATCGGATTGAAATACATTGGGTTTTCATTGGCTGAGTTTCCAAATATTTTTCTATTCCTATTTTTCCTACTGCTTATTTTACTACTTACTATTTACTTCTCATAATTCTTAATATTTTACGAAATTTAGGCTTGGTCAAGTCTCGTTGAAAAGTCTCGTATTTGCGGGTCGTACTCGTAATGGCGGAATTTAAAGAATTTTTCGCTCTTTTTACCTATTTTGTCCTAGTAGGATTTATATGTAGAACATTCAGGTGCAATAAGCTATCTAAAGTAAAATCATTTTGACTAACGGAATACGAAATCCTTAAAAAAATTCGTTGTTTCAAAAAATCAGATTTTTCATAAAATTATTTATTTACCATGAGACCTTTGTTACGGCTTATTCACAGTAGTTGGAGTTAGAGTAAGCCGATATTGTGAATACCCGTCACTCCAAATCCAGCGATAGTGCACTTTTTTATCTTTAACGGCTTCGGAAGTGTTGATTTATAGCAAAGTATGATTAAAATAGACAAAAAATACAGCCGCTGTCAACAGGTCACAATTGGAGTTGGAGTAAAATATTATCGTGAACGCCCCTCACTCCAAGTTCGACTATTTTGAATAAGCCATTAGCGGTATAAAGACAGAAATGCAACGATTCCCGTATTTAATTTATTTATTTACAGATGTTTTTAAAGTGTTCAGCCCTGCTATCTAAAAGTACAAGAAGTGCGGTGTGCAGTCAAATCGCTGGTGCTCATGAAAAAGTGTCGACTCCTCGTGTGAGTAAGTCTTTTCTCGCTTTTCTATCTATTTTAATTGGTCCTAATTTAGCCAACCATGGAGTCAGAACTATCAAGTGGAATTATTCCGATGAAGTGAATATTTCGGATAAGGTCTACTCCAAGGATGCGCCTCCAGGAACCCTTTCTAAAATTTGGTACTGTACTGCTGCTTTGATTGGAGCTGGTGCTTTGATTTTCATCCTTGCCAAAAATGATTTGATTAGCAAGCGCCGTGAAGAGATGGTGAAAAGACAGAGAAAACAGGAGGAACAGCAATTCGGAGCAGCTTTCCCATTGCAGAACGAGCCAAAGACCAGGCCTTCATCTCATTGAATCTAGTATGAATATGACAGGTCCTAGTGAGTGTGTAATTTAAGTTTACTGTGTGATTTATGTTATGCTCTTGTGCGAATAAATTCATGTATCATCATGTATGTTTGATGCTAGCGGGGATCCCAAAGTATGGAAACACAAATCGAGTTTGAAAGACTCGCAAATTTCAGAATCTAGGATCATATTTCGAAACTTTAGCGTAAGTACCGCGAGGTCATGTCATTGAAATAAAAAATCAGCTTACAGCAAACCGGATTCAAATTCAAGATTTATCAAGCTTATGAAGAATATGTCGTGATTGAGAATATTTCGGAGTCCTCCTAAAGACAACTGCGCTGGTATAAGATTTCAGTCAGCGGCCGCGGGTCACCTTTTAAGCAGCCTTTACGATTTTAAGCTAATAAATATGTGGACCCTCTAAAAGTTCGTCCTTGCCTAGGGTACAACAGAAGGACGAGGGAGGGACACGTTTATTACACGGGGTGCGTTGAATCAATTTACCCCCATTTGCCCCTCAGAATCATTACAAGCGATTTTTTGTAATTATGGACCAGATATAAGGAAATTTTGTTACCTCGATTTCTGACCTCAATTTTTCTATGCCTATCGTATAAAGGAGGTTGTTTTAGGCAGGGTTTGACGTATTAAGTGACGGAAAAGGTCCAATTTTCAGGGATCACGGCTTGCTGGTAAGGACAGGTTGTCAAAATCCACCCTTTTTATTTTATATTTCACACCAATTTTTAAAAGTATAGGTACAACGTGATATGTCATTTGGCGCCGGAAGAGACGCTCTTTCATCTTGCAGAAAAAAATTCTCTGAAGCGATGGTAAAATGATAACGTTTTCACATAAAATTTTTTTTCGCCAAGCAAACCTAAGATTTTGACATCGGATTCGTGTTCAGTATAGTCGATTTGCATGTTAAAATGCTCTTGGAGTTGAAAAGTACGGACAAAGCTTTTTTTGCTGCAAATTGGGCAAATTTGCAGCAAAAAAAGCTTCGTTCAAAAAGTACTTGTCAAATTTAAAATCCGCTCAATACAAACAAACATTTGATTCAAAAGACATCGGCTGTGGTTACTTTCCACATCAAAAGGTTCCCGTCAAATTTGGTTTTTTATCCCGTCAAATTCGAATTTCCCATAAAAAGTTCAAATCTCCGCAAATTTGGTTTTCTTTGTCCCGTCAAACTGCTTTGTCTTGCGAGTTCACCTTATTCTTTCATTTATTTTCGGGCGACGGTAAATTCATCCATGGTAAATTCATCCACGGTAAATTCATCCATTGGTAAATTCATCTAACGGTAAATTCATCCAACGGTAAATTCATACATTGAAATATTACAATACAACCAGTTTAGGCTTAGCGCTCAGGTCAGCGTACTGAAGTTTTTTTAATTTTCTTATTTTTAAAGTGAAAACTTTTGAAATAAATTGTGAAGTTCAGTGCAAAACCGAAGTTTAGTGCAGCACCAACCGGGTCGTGAACCCACCTCACATGGTCGGCATTTTATGGGAAGTCAACCCAAAGGAATTTTAACCCGCTTTAACGACCATAGAATTTTTACAAGGATGTTGGAAAGTGAAATACTTTTGACAAGGATGTTGGAAAGTGAGATCTATTTGACAAGGATGTTGGTGAACAAATAACTTTATCAAGGATGTTGGAAAAAGATGAAAATTTTAAGGATGTTGGTAGCAATAACAATTCCGAGGATGTTGAATACAATAAGCAAAAGATGTTAGCAGTAACGAAGTTTCATCCTTCTTCCATTTTCGCTGAGACATTTAGCGCAACTTGGAAGTGGTTCCCACCCGTGAACACACTCGGCAACGATGGCAAAAAAGACATCTAGAGCGATGATAAGCTAAAATTGAAAAATCCACAATAAATCACAGACAAATTGACGTACAGATTCATCCAATGTAGTTCTCCTGCTATTCTCGCCCTTACAAACTTGTGGTGTTCTTCTGTTCCAAAAATACAATAGCTAAGAGCCTTGAAAGAAATAACTAAAAAAGTTTACAAGTTTATGCATACCGAAAGCCGCAGTAGCCCCAGTATTACTTGGTTTTTGATTGGACGACCAGTCATTTGAAAAAATTTCTCTTTGGAAAACATGTATTTGAGCGAATGCTTGAAGTCAAGACCTACAAATTTTCTCATAACTTTCCCTGTGTTGAAATGCAAACCATATTTTTAGCACTGTTTTACTTGTTGTTCACGTGATAGAGGGTTAAACAAAATTGAAGGACCTTCTTTTTCTCAGTTCATTGCTTCTTTTTCTCCGCAGTTAATCTAGAAACTTAACAATAAACACAAAAAACATTGGCAATAAGCATTTAAAGAACGTTCTTGGAAAAAACGCCTAATTAAGGTATTTCAATGGATGAATTTACCGTGGATGAATTTACCGTTGGATGAATTTACCAATGGATGAATTTACCTAGAGCCTTTATTTTCAGGTAAATTTCAGTGATTTAGGTCAGAGGTAAAGCTGTAGCTAAACCAGGAGGACTGCAAAGGCCATGAATCAGCTCGTTGGACAAGTGCATTCTGGTAGGCTCTAAATTTCCTTTGATTCTACAGCTTTGTAACTCAAGGACATCATTAATTATTTGTGTTTTAGGTTCTTCAGTCTGTTAACTTTTTTACCTTTGTGAGCAGATTACACTGTGACTGCATATTATCTGGCAAAGTCACCACTATGTAACATCGAATTCATGACATAGCCACTCAAAGTACATTTTGAGCAAACTCTTGACTTTGTTGACTGTATGTGGTCATGGTGTCGCTATACCACTTTCTATGTGCCTTCGTGCTTCATTCCCAAGACACTATGGCTAGGTCTTTGTAACACAACTTTCAGAGCACGTTAACTTTCATACAAGAGGTTGCCTAGCGAAAGTGGTTATAAGCCGCATATTATTTACCATAACTGGTGCAATTTTAACAAATTAAACATCGCTCCTCAAAAATGTCAAGTTCTTCACCTTGGTCTTAAAAATCCTCACTTCAATTATTATTTAGATGAAATTCATATTTCAAAAGTTACTGAATCTATTAGAGATCTCGGAGTTATTATTAGACCAGATTTGAAATGGAATAGTCATATAAATCATATTTGTAAAGTCGCAAGAATTAGGTTGTTCTCTCTTTTTAAAGCTATTCGCTCCTCTGATCCTAAGCTTTTAACTAATATGTACATCACATATGTTAGGCCTATTCTTGAGTCATCTTGTGCTATATTCAATCCTTATCTCAAAAAAGATTCCAAAACTATTGAAAAAGTTCAAAAACTAGCCCTTCATTTCATATACTCTAGATGTTTCAAACCCAAAGATTTAGAATACTCATACGAAAAGTTCTTACTTTTACTAAAACTAAAAACTCTACAATACCGACGACTTGAGGCTGACCTTATTCTTTATCACAAAATTCTGCTTAAAGATATAGATGTTGATGTAAACGTCACACCAAACCTTAATCCCTATCAAATAAGAAATCATTTATCCAGAATAATGTTGCCATATGCTTTTCTTATGTACGATTTCATTCTTTTTTTGTTCGTATGCCTAAATTATATTATTATCTCCCACAAGAAATAACTTCTTCTCGCACTTCTGCACTTTTTAAAAGTAGGCTCACCAAATTTGACTTAACCCCACTTATTATTCAATTGACTTGAAAGAAAATGTATTGTTATTTTGTTGCGTATTAAATTGCGTAAATAAATTAAATTAAATTAATCCTCTGCTAGAATTTATATCGCTAATTTTCAGGTACAATGGGTCATTCAGGTATCTTACTCTCACAAGAAAATTCTCTTTTATTGTCTTTTATCGGTCAGTATGCTAATGCTGAACGACCGTCAGCTCTTATACCTGAATTATTAAGGTCTTGTTATGTGA
The DNA here is from genome assembly GCA_029231635.1 of Ditylenchus weischeri. Taxonomy (NCBI): domain Eukaryota; kingdom Metazoa; phylum Nematoda; class Chromadorea; order Rhabditida; family Anguinidae; genus Ditylenchus; species Ditylenchus weischeri. The sequence continues at coordinate 166,761 of JAMRYI010000175.1, forward strand.
TAGTCAGGCATTAGTCGCTGTATTAGTCACTTTGTGAGACACTAAAGCGCCGTGTCTCACTCTTCATTGGACACACAACAACTCTCACTCTGACTTTGACTCTCACCTTCACTCTAAGTGTGTGTCCAATGGCAAAAGGGGAAGGCGTTTAAAATACTTGAAACTGAAAAAGACTGAGAGTGAACTTTTTTCGAAATTTATTTTTTATTTATTTTTTTCTTCTTTCTCTCTCTCTTTGTATCTTCTGGTATGTTTGTAACTACCCAGGTAAATCGAGCCTCATCTTATATAGTATTTGGCATGTGTGGGTGGGTGGGTAACGCTTTTTTACTTCGAAGGCCAGAACGGGTCGTAGATAGCGAAATCACTTTTGTCGCTAATACCATCGTGTTCCCCAGAATGTTAGCTTTCGTTTTAAAAAAGAACAGGCGAAAAAAATGAGTTCTAATAGGGGATATACTTATTTTTATGAATGAAGTCATAGCCCCTCATTGAAATTTCGAAATACTATAGAGGCGCCGATAGGCGCCTGTGGTCCCTTGTTTCATGGTATTTCACACGTTAAGTAGCTGTTGTAGTTCGAATGCCTGTGTGTGCACACCTTGTTTTTATGAAATTCCGCTAATTAGACACACCAAAAATGAGTGAAAAAGAGAGTAAAAATAAGTGTCCACTAATTGGAAACGCACTGAAAGTTAGAGGGAGAGTCAAGAGTGAGAGTATGAGTGAAGGTAAAATCCGCATATTGGACATGAGGCTTAAAACCACACTAAAAGACAGAAAAATACCATCTGACTGATACAGCCCGAAAAAGTCAAGACTTTTCACATGCATGAAAATGTACGCGTGTGGCTACGCCGTGAATACATGTAAATTTTATTCGTGACTTTGTCAGACAGTATGAAGTCACAGTGTATGTCCAGAAAAGTGATTTTTTCAAAAGTAAAAGTTACCTGACTGGAGAACCTAAAACACAAGTAATTACTATTGTCTTTGAGTTTTAAAGCTTTAAAAGTAAAGGAAGGTTACAGCCCACCACCATGCACCACGTCCAACTAGCTGATTCATGTCATTTGCAGTCTTTCTGTGCCCAGTTGCATAAAATGCTTTTCCATAAATTAAACATATCACGCTGTACATATACTTTTAAAAATTGCTGTGAAATAAAAAATAAAAAAGAGTGGGTACTTATGGGCTGGTGGGGCCCCTAAGAATGGTTAAGAACTAACCTGCTGTTGTTGTTATTTTCACTTTGTTATATTCCACACAATAAATAAATTGATTGATTTTTTGCTGAATTTAAGTATAAAAGTAGTCTTTAGCAGACTACTTTTTACTAATCTGTAGCAGACTAGTTCTTAACCATTCTTAGGGGGCCCGCCAGCCCAATAAGTACCAAAGAGTGGGTTTTGACAGTCTGTCCTTACCAGCAAGCCGTGATCCCTGAAAAATGGACCTTTTCCGTCACTTAATACCTAAAACCCTGCCTAAAACAACCTCCTTTATACGATAGGCATAGAAAAATTGGGGTCAGAATGCGGTTCAAAATTACAAAAACCGCTGTTAAAACTTAGTCTTCTCGGTGTTTTTCTAGCCATTATTTTTTTCCCTCTACAATTGCCTATTATTCATCTATCAATTTTTTGTCAATATTTACAGCTGGAAGACTAAAATCGATTCCGCAATTTTTCCCTTCAAGCAGAGATTCTTGATGAACTTTCTTGCTAGAACTGGGCAACTGTTATTATCTTCTTTTATCCCTCCAAAAACTTTCATGCCATGGAATATTGCACAAGGAGAGGAAGACATTTTCTTGTCTCTGCAGCCAATCAAACAACTACTTGATGGGTTTATGTGCCTCTATGTTAGACAACTACTTGATGGGTTAGACAATTGCTGCTACTATGGCTTCACTTCGGTGGATCACATCACAGGGTTTAGACACACACACGGCCGGCTGTCTTGGTCGCTGGACTAAAAAGAGCTATTTCCACTTCCTCTTCAGTAGCAAAACCTTGATCTTACATTGAAATAGAGTGAGGGACACATCTGTTCCAAACTGCAAATTTTTTTGTGCCCGTGTAGATCAATTTATGTGATGTTTAGGGTTGTTACACAGTTAATTCGATTTTTCACAAAAAAATTGACCTTATTTTTTTATGCGATTTTTCTCTAAAATTTTGAGCATGTTACCCCACGATTGAAAGCCTAAAATATTGGCTACACAGTTGTATATGAACTTTTTAGTTTAGTTCACAAAAATAGATTTTTTTATTGCAAATAGCTTCGACAATTTCCCCTCGAAATTCCTCAAAAATCCTCGAACCTTTTGCAATAAAAAATATTTATTTTTGTGAATTAAACTGAAAAGTTTACATAAAACTGTGTAGCCAATATCCTAGACTTTCAATCGTGTGGTAACATGCTCAAAATTTTAGAAAAAAAATCTCATAAAAACAAGAAATGAGGTCAAAATTTTTTGAAAATCGAGTTAACTGTGTAACAACCCTAATCATGCTTTTTAAATGTGTTGAGCTAAATTGTTTTTTTGGTTAATTTTCCTTTTTTGTTTATAAGGACAATTTTTGGGATTTCAGGGGTATTGGCATCTGAGTTATTGAAAAGATATAAACTGGCTATGGTCTATTCTACAGAGCTTGGTTATGACCCAGAGGAGTGGGAGGAATGTCCCGAACCAGATCATTTCCTCGCCTTTGGCTTCTTCACCCGTATTTGGTTAAGTGTGCTGACCGTTGGGCTGTCGGTGATGTTCTTCTGGATGCTCGAGTCCAAAAAAAACTGGAGCAATAAGCCGCCGGATGAGGAAGAGGTCAGCTAACAAGGGTTTTTAATAAAAAAGTACATAAAGTTTTACATCGCACCTTTTCGTTTTCATTTTTATGGCAAGTCTTTGAATCATAATAGTTAATTCACGAAATGCTTACACAGTCGTACATGTACAAGACGTGTACCAAAACTTTGGTTTGTCACGTTTTTCAGAACTAGAAAATATTAAGAAAATATTTTGAAATTCGCCCTAACCTAAGCTGGCCTAGCCGGCACCTAAGCACATAGCAAAAATTTATGTCATAAATGATAAGAATCAATCATTGTAATCTACGCATATTGATGTCCTCAATAAAAAATATGGCATGCAACACCCTAACTTAAGAACCTGAGGGATAGATGCTTGATTTCAGTGGGCCTCCATTTGACCATCCGCGAATTTTGAAATTAGTTTTCTATATACTTTCGGTTAGCTTCACTTCAAATAATTTTATCCATTGCCAAAAAATGTCGCAAAATTATATCTTGATTCACGGCCCGGGGGATTTCTCCATTCCCGTGTCCCCTGCGTTCTCCAACCAAAGCTCCGACCAAACTGATAGTCGTCCATTGATATAAGTAAATTTGCGAATTCGGAAAGAGTATCATAACAAGTGAAAGGAATACCAACCTCAGCGATTGATTGTAAATGCACCAAAACTGAATTTTACGCTGCGCCAGAGTTAAAGTGAATAGTTTCCAGGATTAATTTTATCGAGAAATCCAAAAAACGTATCAGAATCAGGGCATTGGGGCGTTTCGTAACTTTTGGGTAAAATTACCCAAAAGTTACGAAACGCCTTATCATAACGCCAAGGATTTGAAATTCGAAAATTCATTCTTAATTTTTATGCGGTCGGGTGTATTTCCATGTGATGTTTCTCTCTTGAATTCTAGTTTTTTCTTGCGTAGTCTTTATGTCTATTTTTCCGGTTGTTTTGATGAAAGAGTTCTATTGGTCAAATAATGATGTGGTCGAGCTGCTGCAGCAATTGAAGAACAAGGAAGTGAACTCGAGCGAAAAAGCGTCGCAAAATCGTCGAATGCTGAAGGCCGTTGATGAGGATGAAAAGGAAGCTGCGCTGAGGATTAGCTCTAAGAAATAAGAAGCATGGCTAGAAGGCTAAAGGATCCATGCAGACATCCTTGTACACTGTCTGCAATATTGTTCCATTGTACTCTATTCGGAACACACATATATTGTAAGGTCAAGTATCCAGCTTAAGTAAATAAATAAATTATTTTGTTGTAACTGAGACGTTTGGTTTGGTCTTCCATGGTTTTTCCTAATTTTTGGGAATTCGTTTCCGGGTAAAACGTTTCTCTGTAAGGCCAGTTCCCTGTGAGCTGTTTCTCTGTAAGGGACGTTTCGCTCTAAGGGACGTTTTCTGTAAAAAGCGGCGAGGCAGTGAATAAGTGTCGGTACTCAGGTGGAAGTGCCCAGGTAGGGGGTTTTAAGTAGTACCGAGTGTACGTATTCATTTTATTAAAACTCATTTCATCTCAACATTTTTAAGCTCAAACTCGCGTTTTTAGTCCTTAGGCAATGGTAGGCCAGCGTATGTTAGGATAAGCTCAAACGTGTTTCCCGACTTAATTTAATGCTTAGTTCAAACTTGATTATGATTATTGGTTGGGATGAAATGAGTTGTGATGAAACGAACCGTATCAAGTATCCAGCTTGTGGTGCCAGTACCGAGGTATTCAGGTGGTGTTGCTTAAATAAAAGTACAGGGTTATTCAAGAAATTGTAACACTTTCAAACTGCCATAACTTTTTATCCCGGCACGATTTCAAAATTTTGTAAACGCAGATCGACTCAGAATTTCATGGCAATTTTTTTGGCATATAACACCCGAAAAAATTTTTTTTTGCAAAAATTCGAAAATTTGCCTTGGTCCCCCCTGTTGTCCATCCAAAGGCCACCTACAGACCAGGAGCCAAACAACGGGGGGGACCAAGCGAAAATCGTGGTTTTGACCTTATATACCAAAAAAATTGCCATGAAATTCTGAGTCGATCTGCGTTTACAAAATTTTGAAATCGTGCCGGGATAAAAAGTTATGGCAGTTTGAAAGTGTTACAATTTCTTGAATAACCCTGTACTTAGTTGGTGGTACGCACATAGTACCCACATGGTAGTACCCAGTTATTATAGCTTGGGTGTTGGTGTCCATGGCCGAAATTTCCGTCACAGCCATACGGTTAACTACAAATCGACCCCCTCCTTGAACGATAAAGTTGTGATACGCAGGTCGTGATACTCGAATCATGGTGGTAACCACGTAATGGTACCTAAATGGTAGTACTCAGTTTGTGTTACCCAGGTGGTTGCACGCAGGAATTGGTATATGAGATCATTTTTGAAGTGGACCAGACTATTTAATGAGGTGGATCAGACCATGTGAGAAGGTGAACCAGACCATATTGGGAGGTGTATCACTACTCAGGTAATACCTAACTACCTCAGTACTACCACAATCAAAAATTCCACGTATTTTGTTCGGGTTCAATTTGGACGATGCTTGTTACACCGGAAATTATACGAAAACGTGAAAAATGAAGCATGGATTAAATATAAATTGAAGCCTCGTTCTCGTTTACGATGGAAACGTCTCTTACAGGGAAACGGGCCTAATAGGCATTCGGTTCGGCCGTATTCAGCGTGACACGATAATTCGATTTCAGCATTTCGCTAATGGTTTGCTAATGGGACGATTCGACGCTAGTGTCATATATGTTTCCCCTCAAACTGCTAGTCATGATTTTTACTCAGACTTAGGCCCAGAGGTAGGCTCAGTAAGGCTCAAAGACTGGCCATAACTAACAAGCGCTTTTGCACAACTTTTTGTTGCAAAATGGTGGTTTTAGGTGCCCCTCTAAAATTATTAGGGGAGGGGTTTACGTCAGTAGCGTTGACAATTCTTTTTGTCCTCTGTAGTACCGATCAACCTCAGTTATCAGGCATATAAATATCCTTTTTACAGCTTAATTTTATCCAGTGATACGCCGCCAACTGCCAGTGGATAACCACTATGTGCCGTTAAAATGCCTGACAGTCGTAAAGATCCAGTAAGAATCGCTGGTTGACCAGTGGTTTAGAAAGATTATCGTGGTTAACCGGTGAATGTCCACAAGATAAAAGAAATTCCTTGCATTCCAGTAGTATGCAGTGGCTGGAAGTACTAGCAGTTCGTGGTGTTATACTGGATTGAATTTTGTTCTGTTCCAGGTGGTTTGATCAAGGTTGTGGTACCATCTTTTTTAATTTTTTTTAAGTTTCAAAAGAACGGAAAGTTATTAATTAAAATAATAACGATTTAATTAAAATAATTTTAAATTGGGAAAACGAGACAGTAAGGAGGGAAACTCAATTTGATCGAAAAGTTTACAGGTAGATGAACGCAAACTCAGAGAAAAAGAAGTATTGCGGAGGAATACTCTTGTTGATCCATTCAACAGTAATCCCTTGGCCGACTATTGGCCTCAGATTGTGGAGGAGACTCAAAGAAGTCGGGCAGCTTCTGGAAACACTACACCGAAGGGACCCAGGAGAAGCTCGAAAAAGCCGTTGACAGCGTAAGCAATTAAACTTGATAAATTCTTCATTTTTGGATATTTTGCTCTATTCAATTTTTCACTCTATATAGAAAAAAAAACATATCTTGGTCCCCCTGTTGTTGTTTTTTTTTTAATTTTTTCTCAAAAGTCTCAAAAACTGTTTATTTATATATATTTTTTTTTATCATTTTCACGAAAAAAAATTTTTTTTGGTAAAAAATTTTCTAAAAATTTTTTGAACCTTGGTCCCCCAGCTGATTTTTTCGGAAAATTTTATTTTTTTCCAAATTTCTCACAAAGCTTTTACACATCATTGTGCCCGGCCAAGGGTTGGCCACCCCGCTTTGCGGCCAACCCTTGGCCGGGCACAACAATCTATAGAATTTATAGGGTAGAACCTTTACATTTGCTGTAAAAATATATACAGGGTGTGTCAAGAAATTTACCCGCTTTTAAATGGTCATAACTTTTTTCTTGGGCTTCTTTTTTTGAAATTCTGTAAACGCAGATCGACTTAGTTTTTGATGACAATTTTTTGATATATAATGTGAAAAACACGATTTTCGCTTGGTCGCCCCTATGGTTTGGGCCGTGCCCTTCCAAACACTATCCAGACGCCAGAACCCAAACCACAGAGGGGACCAAGCAAAAATCGTGTTTTTGACATTATGTATTAAAAAAATTGTCATCAAAAACTATGTCGGTCTGCGTTTACAGAATTTCAAAAAAGCCCAAGAAAAAAAGTTATGACCATTTAAAATTGGGCAAATTTCTTGACGTACCCTGTATTTCTAACACAAAAAGTACATTTGTATGCTTATCACGAAATTTGGAAAAAAAAGGAAAATATTCCCGAAAAAATCAGCTGGGGGGACCAAAACAAAAAAATTTAGAAATTTTTTTCAAAAAATTTTTTTTTGCGTAAAAATGATTAAAAAGTGTAAATAAACACTTTTTGAGACTTTTGAGAAAAAAAAATTTCAAAAAAATCAACAGGGGGACCAAGGCATGTTTTTTTCTAGACCCGCGAACGCATATAGAACCAAATTTTTTCTCTATTTTTTTTGAAATTTTAATTTATTATATAATTTTTTAATATTTTAAGCGATGAAGTAGCAGCCATGCAGGTGTGGGAGCGTCAGTTACACGAAGTGGCTGAACGCCGTCTGCGAGAATCTCAGGAACACGACTCCGAGGATCTGCGCCAAATACCAGATGATGCGGGCAGAGACTCCACTTTTGGCCTGACTAATAGTGCTTTTGACAATCAGTCTATGATGAGCGAGTTTACTGGGGGGAGTGGGGCTAATTTGCTGAGAGAGTATGATTTTTTTAAATAAAAAACCTTGATAGCCCAAGTGTTTTACACACTTTTTCTGGTGGGTTTTGTAAAAAAATCACTGACTATATCGCTGGGGTAATCTTTGGACTTTTTTTATAAAACACTGTGATAGTGGAAACTTACCCGAGAATCTGAATAATAATTGAATAATTATTAAATGAGTTATGATTCGGAGGTCAGAGAAAATTTCGACTACTAAGGTGTTTCGTCTTTTTTTTTGACTGATTGTGTACTTCTACAAAAAAGTAATTTTTTTTGGAAAATCCACCTCCGTGTCCCCGCTGGCTCTGTAAAAATGTTGGCACCTTAACTTTTTGTTATATATCAGTGATAAACCAATTTTTCATAATTTGTGTCTGAAAATTTGGATTTTTTGGTAAAATTTTGCACACAGTGTTGTCTAAAAATCAAAATTTTGGCGCTAGTATAGAATAAACCCCCAAAAAAATCAGACCTTCTAAAAATCGTTGAAACTACCCTTTGGAACAACAAGTTTAGGCTTAGCCCTCAGGCTAAGGGGTAGGCCAGCGTATGGAAGTTGTGACTAAGCAATGGCTTACGGACTTTTTCTGGGGTCTGGAACATATATTTGGGTGCTCTTTACTTAAGTTTTAGAAGGCATAAGTTTGGGGGGGGGTATTCTATACTAGGGTCAAAACTTTCAACAAAAAGGGGCAAAAAGTCAATTCTCGTTTTTTCGGACCTAACAAAATAGAACAAGTATTGTATTTTTTCAGCATTCAACGACTAAAAGTATCGGAATGTGCAACTCCGCCCAGCACACCACCTCAAGGAGCCCCATCCTTGGAAGCACACTACCAACAAATGGCTTTTGACTTGGAGCAAAAGTTGTTGAAAGAGATTAGAAACGGAGATTCCTTTAAAATAGACACTCCTCCCAATTCAGTAGCTGCGGATGTGCAGCAACGCAAACTGACCGAGCAATTACAGCAAAGATACGAGGAGGACATCAACAGAGCCGTGCAACAACTCCAGAAAGAACATGCTGAAGAACTGGGAGACAGCAATTTGGGCCAGGAATTGAGACGCAAGTTGGAAAGTCAGATAGAAGGAGTGGTCAGACAACACAGTCAGGGATTGAATAGACAAGAAAACGTAGATAGAGATGCATTTAGGTTGGTTTGGGGTTTTACAATGGGCTAGAGAAAGAATGGTTGAATTTGGAAAAAAAATACTTATTATTTTTTATATTTTTGGACTACTAAATTTCCATTGGACTACTGAAGTGCAATAGTACCCGTATTTTATTTTTAATAATCCTGCTGGTATCCACACACCGTTTTAGGAAAGACTATTTTGATCCTCCAGGGCGAAAGTTGAATTTTGGTCAAAAAAGATTTCCTAAAAGTAGTCGATGCCACCTAAAAACTTATTTTAAGGACAAATTACCGTGAATGTTCTAATAGAGCCACCGGGGCTTTATTTTTCAATCAAACTCTAGAGGGGGACTCTATTGGGAAGGGGGCTCTATTGGAGAGGGGGACAAAGGACAGTGAAGCCCGTTGCTCCCCTTCGGGGGCGCATGTGGCTTGGAGTTGAGATGCGCACACCCACATACCTTAGACAAAAGTTACTCAAATGTGACTCTGGATGCATGAAAAAATATGCATACCAAAGTTTATTCATGCGGTACATCCCAGTTAGCAAAACTATGTTCAAAGTCTATCATGCTTATTTTGGAAAAATTTTCATGCCTTAGGCACTCCCCAGAACTGGTATACCTTGGTCCTCCAAGGCAAAAAGAGCAAAAAATTTTTCCATTATTTAGCCACAGAAAAATTTGCTACAAAGAAATATTTTCGAAACAACAACAAAAAATTTTAAACCCCATAAAAATAGACTTTATATTAAAACATATTTATTTTAGACCCAGGAGCAGCAACGAGGAAGCAATGACTGACCATTCTAAGCTGACCAAAGAAGGGATACTTGACAAGAATATACATCAGAAAGATTACGTATGTTGCAAAACTTAGTCTGCAATATTGAAAAAAGTATTTAGGTTGTTGATCTGCAGCAGAAGCCTAATATCAGTCAAATGGAGCAAGAGTATCACGAAATAAGAGATGGAAAGGCAATGGACAAGCCGTCAGCAGCCTACTACGCTGAAGAAAGTGTTGCACAGCAACACAAAAAAGGATCTTCCAGCAGTGACGAAGGCTTTGTCAAAGTGGATAGAGAAGATGAGGGTGAACTTTTTAGAGGTGTAAAACGTGGTTTTTAGAGAATCCACTGGAATGAAGTTTTGATTTGACTTATGCACTCTTTTAATCCCCACCCTCTAATAATACCTTTCCCATCCAAGGAGGGGTGGCTGCGGACTCAGATCCCGAAAACTGAGAACATGGACAACTCAGCTTTTCAAAAACTGATATTATAAAAAATTCATATATAGAAACATATCAAAAAGTGTCAGGAAGCAGCCGGGTTCGAACCGACGACCTTTTGCGTATTTATTATAACTGTAAAGCAAACGTGATAACCACTACACTATACCTCCTGTTGTTTAGTTAGGTTAACATTTACTTAGGTTAAAAAGATTTGCATGCAGAAAATTGAAAGCATAAAGCATTAAAATCGAAAAAGCGGAATCGGTAGAGCTCGTGGGAGTTAAGAAAACACAATAAACAGCTATGAAAAATAATGGCTCTAGGCTGAGATATAGGTCCTCAAAGTCGAGGGGGGTAACTATTAGAAGAAATACGGTAATACACTTCCTCTGTTTTTAGATCCCATCGGTCCACCCCAACCAGTTTCCAAACGCACCCCCAGTGAGCATCAATCAGAAGAGCCTGAACTGCTCCTAGCCCCTTCAAACACTCTGGAAGAATGGGGATACCAAGGAAGTGACAGCGGTGGAATGAGCAACAACAGTCCCGGCCCAAGGATCAGCATCGAAATCGACGACACTACTACTGCTGACGACATTGAGTTTGTCTTGAACGGAAAAGGCCAGGCCCAATCTCCTGGTTCCAGATCCTCTCCGTATGTTGAAATGCTGGATATAGATGACTCTCAAGAAGCTCTAAACCCACCCCAAGTAGTGGTCATACCCGATTCCCTAGACAATCAGTATTTGAAAAAACTGGAAAAAAGGAAGGAAGTGGTCGACCACTCCCAACCACCCAATTTGGACGCTAAAGAAGAAGAGCAGGTGCTCAAATTGCTAGAAGAATACGAATTGGGAGCGTCGGCCATGGAATCACCAAAAAGACCAGAAGAAATAGCTCTAGAATCTCCGTCTGGCTTTCATGTAGTCCAACTGGAGCAGCAGAAAAAGCCGGAATTTGAGTTTGAATCGAGCAAAATGAAGGATATTCAATTGATGTCTTCGAAGTCGGACGATAAAAGTCCGTATGAAGAGGTGGATGTGAAGCAAAAAGATGGAAAAGTGGGGGCTGTAGAGAGTACTGGTATATTGAAAAAAATTATACTGCCGGATGAGACAACGAAACAGGGTGTGAGCACTCAAAAGTCTCAGAAATCTCCGGTGCTTAGCCGACAGATGCCAGTTTTTGGTAAGTGCTGTTTTGAAAATTGTTGTCACCTAAGCAAGAACTAGTAGATTTAAAAATTATTAATTGGATGAGTGTACCGAATTATGCATTTTGTACAGAATTTCTCTCTGAACACGATGGCTAAAAAAATTAGCAAACAGGACTGATACGAATTGGTAAAACAGCTTTTAAAGTGGTAACACGAACTTTTTAAACTTTCTTCACTTTTTAGCAAACCCTCGATTCTGACCCCCGGATTCGTGCTCAGCGTGGTCGATTTGCTTTTTTTTTTAATCTGAAAGTCACTCACGGCCTTTCAAAATGGGCAGTAGATGAGTTTTGTCCAAATTTCATGGCACAGTGGGTAAAGCGTTGGATTTTGTTGCGTAAACAATAGGGTGGTGCGGTTACGGTTAATTTATCACTACCCGGTTTTCGGTTAACCGCGTTTTGGCGTACCCGGTTTCCGGTTACGGTTTTTTAGCTTCGGTCGGTTAACCGGAAAAAAACTCGGTTTCGCTTATTTTTGTGGTAAATTAACCGGAATTTTGTTGTACCCGGTTTTCGGTTTCGGTTAATTGGGCGAAAACTGGTCCGGGTCGGTTAGCCGACCGTGCACCACCCTAGTAAACAATAGAAAAAAGCTATTTTCCTCGTAGTCACGAGTTCAACCCCACCTCCGGACATCTTCGATTTTTCAATTATTATGCAATTTTTATTATTATTAGCTCATTCGACGTGAAATTGAAAAGTAGACATATGTCGTAAATATCATATTTTCAAGTTTCCCTATATAAATTTGAGCACAGTCAGACAAAAGTCTAAACTTTAAGTCAAATATAAGGAAAAAATGGGGAAAGTAATTTTCTTGCATAAAAATGCGAAAAGTTGCATTTTTATGGACGTTTTATGTAGCAAACAAAAGCTGAAAATCTCTTCTTTCATATTAACTAGATAAATTTTTTTAAAGTTAGAATTTTGAAAACTAGAAGCCATATGAAATCTAGAACTCATTTTATAGTTAAATTTGAGTAGTTTTTCAGTTTCCCGCAAAATTTATTTAAATTGTTCATAAGTCACCTACTGCCCATTTTTGACTGCTCTGAAAGGCTGTGTCACGGCCAAATTTCAAATTCCGCTCAAGACAATAAATGTTTTATTTTCCAAAAAAACTCGGATTTATTGAGCGGAATTTGAAATTTGGCAGTGACTTTCAAGTTTTAAAAGCGGGCTTTGGAGTAAATCGACTACACTGAGCACGAATCTGGTGTCAAAAATAAGGGTTTGCTGAAAAACCAAAAAGTATGCCAATTGGGTAATACAGCTTCTGAAATTGTGGCACGAATTCCTTTAAATTTTTCATCCGTTGGCAAACCTTTAATTCTGACACCAGATTTATGGTCAGCCTAGTCGATTCGCTTTTAAAAATGCTCTTAAAATTCTGAAGTGGCTGTCAATTTCGAATTCCACTCAAGACAACAAACATTCAAATAATGACTTTCGAGTTTTTTGAAATCAAATGTTTATTGTCTCGAGTGGAATTTGAAAATTGACAGTAACTTTAAAAATTCAAAAGCAGTTTCAAAAACAAATTGTCTACGTTGAGCATGAGTCCGGGGTCAGAATTAAGGGTTTGCTGAAAGGGGGGAAGAAAGTTAAAAAAGTTCGTGTTACAACTTTAAAAGCTGTTTTACCAGTTAGAATTCACCCCATTTGCAATTATTTTCAGCCATCGTGTTCAGCCGGAAATTCTACACAGAACGCATAGTTTGGTACACACAGCCTTTCCGGTGTTAAAAGAAAGTTGATTTTCTCGAAAATTTTAGAAATTGAAGAGTCTTACGACGAGGTGCGCCAAAAAGTGGACGAATACGAAAAAAAAGAGCAAGTATTTATCTCAGATGGTGCTCTGGACGAAGACCCCCAAAGACTAGTGCAAGCCGAAATCTTCCTGCAAGATGCCATGGACTTCATGGAGACTCAACAGCCTAGAGCTGTGTCTTCCACAGGAGGCTTTGTGATGGAGGAGGAAATGCTGGAGAGCGACAAGCAACCTGTGCCTGCCTCAGCCAAAGCCCTCGCTTTTGCCAAAGACAAACAGGGTCACAGCAGTGAAAAAGATGTCCAAAATGCTTCAGCTGATCCCACCAGCCGGCTAATAAAAACTAATGAGGTAAAATTTTTGGTGAAAAATGTGTAAAAATTATTTCCCTACCTCTTTTGCTTCAAATTTTTTTGGTATGTATTGTCAAAAGCTTAGTCCCTCTGTGTTTTGCCCATCTAGAGGCCATGCACAGACCAGGACTTGAAATTACAGGGGTTGTTTTACCAAAACATGGGTTCTATTCCTAAATCCGGCTTATTTTTTGCCTTAGTCCCCCCTGTCGCTATTTTTTGAATTAATAATGGTTTGAGAAAGTAATAACGGTTTAAGCTTTTTTCCACATCCACTTCATCAATAGTTTCAACGAGCTGTGTTCGAGGCATAGTTCTGAACACAAAACAATAGAACAAAAAACATCGAAAAATCAGAAAAGAAAACAATAGGGGCACCAAGGCGAAAAATCAGAAAAGAAAACAATAGGGGCACCAAGGCAAAAAATGGGCAAAAAAACAACAGGGGGACCAAGGCGAAAAATGGGCAAAAAAACAACAGGAGACCAAGGCGAAAAATGGGCAAAAACAACAGGGAGACCAAGGCAAAATGGGCAAAAACAACAGGGAGACCAAGGCAAAAATGGGCAAAAACAACAGGGGGACCAAGGCAAAAATGGGCAAAAACAACAGGGAGACCAAGGCAAAAATGGGCAAAAACAATAGGGGGACCAAGGCAAAAATGGGCAAAAACAATAGGGGGACCAAGGCAAAAATGGGCAAAAACAACAGGGAGACCAAGGCAAAAATGGGCAAAAACAACAGGGGAGACCAAGGCAAAAATGGGCAAAAACAACAGGGGGACCAAGGCAAAAATGGGCAAAAACAACAGGGGGACCAAGGCAAAAATGGGCAAAAACAATAGGGGACCAAGGCAAAAATGGGCAAAAACAACAGGGGAGACCAAGGCAAAAATGGGCAAAAACAACAGGGGAGACCAAGGCAAAAAATGGGCAAAAAAACAATAGGGGGACCAAGGCAAAAAATGGGCAAAAACAACAGGGGGACCAAGGCAAAAATGGGCAAAAACAACAGGGGGACCAAGGCAAAAATGGGCAAAAACAATAGGGGGACCAAGGCAAAAATGGGCAAAAACAACAGGGGAGACCAAGGCAAAAATGGGCAAAAACAACAGGGGGACCAAGGCAAAAATGGGCAAAAACAATAGGGGGACCAAGGCAAAAATGGGCAAAAACAACAGGGGGACCAAGGCAAAAATGGGCAAAAACAATAGGGGGACCAAGGCAAAAATGGGCAAAAACAACAGGGAGACCAAGGCAAAAATGGGCAAAAACAACAGGGGGACCAAGGCAAAAATGGGCAAAAACAACAGGGGGACCAAGGCAAAAATGGGCAAAAACAATAGGGGGACCAAGGCAAAAATGGGCAAAAACAATAGGGGGACCAAGGCAAAAATGGGCAAAAAACAACAGGGGGACCAAGGCAAAAATGGGCAAAAACAACAGGGGGACCAAGGCAAAAATGGGCAAAAACAATAGGGGGACCAAGGCAAAAATGGGCAAAAACAATAGGGGGACCAAGGCAAAAATGGGCAAAAACAATAGGGGGACCAAGGCAAAAATGGGCAAAAACAATAGGGGACCAAGGCAAAAATGGGCAAAAACAATAGGGGACCAAGGCAAAAATGGGCAAAAACAACAGGGGGACCAAGGCAAAATGGGCAAAAACAACAGGGGGACCAAGGCAAAAATGGGCAAAAACAATAGGGGGACCAAGGCAAAAATGGGCAAAAACAATAGGGGACCAAGGCAAAAATGGGCAAAAACAATAGGGGACCAAGGCAAAAATGGGCAAAAACAATAGGGGGACCAAGGCAAAAATGGGCAAAAACAATAGGGGGACCAAGGCAAAAATGGGCAAAAACAATAGGGGGACCAAGGCGAAAATGGGCAAAAACAATAGGGGGACCAAGGCAAAAATGGGCAAAAACAATAGGGGGACCAAGGCAAAAATGGGCAAAACAATAGGGGGACCAAGGCAAAAATGGGCAAAAACAATAGGGGACCAAGGCGAAAAATGGGCAAAAAAACAATAGGGGGGACCAAGGCAAAAAATCCTTCCAACAACAATCTTGACCCGCATATTTTCTGATGATATATTTGAGTTTTTATAGGTTTTTGTTTGAAAAACAGAAACCTTGGCTACAAAATGTAAAAAAGATTGCATGTTGAAAACTCAAATAAATGCCCAAAACAAAAATACCATTATAAAACTGTGAGTTTTTTCGGCCAGCCTGCACTAAAGTCTTTTAAACCCATAATTTTGCAGGTATTTGAAAAGCCTGAGCCCATTTTCGACGACGCCGATGACGCTGTGACCTATGCTCCAGAGATCCAGTCTCTGGAAATCCCACCTGATCAACTCAGTGAAAACTCGTTAAACTTGGTGGAAAATTTCTCGGAACACCACGAGTTGCCAGCCCCAACACAAGACCCAAAACAAGATGCTAAAATACAGCCACAAATGCAGGAAAGTGCCCAGATCAAACCAGAGATCAGTCAATTTAGCCAGAATCCTCCAGAAATGCTACAAAGGTCATCCTCGCCTAGAATGCAGACGTCCAGGACCCCAGCAGCCCCCAAAGCTCCCATGTTTTTGAGGCATCGAGATGAAGGCAATAAATTTGACGACATTTCCACGTCTTCAATATCTAGCTCCAGCAGGGTATGAATGTTTTTTAGGATCAGATAATGTTGAAGAAAATGTGGTAAATTTTCAGTCGATGCACAAACAGAGCAGCTTATTGAGTGCTCTAGGAGTGACCAGCACACAAGAAATGCTGCTGAAATTGCCGAGGTATGACTTCAATGGAACTTGGAGACCTAAAAGTATATGGTGAAAAAAATTACCTTGATCTTTCCTGTGGTTTTGATACTGGTCAGGTTATTTTACTGGTCAGGTTAATTTTGCAGTTTGAAAACCTCTGCTATTTTCCTTTGTCTCTCTGTTGTTTTTTCGGCTTAGGGTGCGGGTAGGCCAGAGTATGTCAGGACGGACTTAAACTTGTGTCCCAAACTAACAAATAGGTAAAAAACATGTTTGCGTCCGTCCTTATTTCCGTCCTTATTCACATCCGACCCCAACCAACCAAACAATACCCCCCTCCCCCACCCAAGTACGGTAGGGTGGGGCACTTCCATCCAGGTTCGGTATACACACATCCGACCCCAACCAACCAAACAATACCCCCTCCCCACCCAAGTACGGTAGGGTGGGCACTTCAATCCAGGTTCGGTATACACACATCCGACCCCAACCAACCAAACAATACCCCCTCCCAACCCAAGTACGGTAGGGTGGGGCACTAATCCAGGTTCGGTATACACATCCGACCCCAACCAACCAAACAATACCCCCCTCCCCAACCCAAGTACGGTAGGGTGGGGCACTTCAATCCAGGTTCGGTATACACACATCCGACCCCAACCAACCAAACAATACCCCCCTCCCCAACCCAAGTACGGTAGGGTGGGGCACTTCAATCCAGGTTCGGTATACACACATCCGACCCCAACCAACCAAACAATACCCCTCCCCAACCCAAGTACGGTAGGGTGGGGCACTTCAATCCAGGTTCGGTATACACATCCGACCCCAACCAACCAAACAATACCCCTCCCAACCCAAGTACGGTAGGGTGGGGCACTTCAATCCAGGTTCGGTATACACACATCCGACCCCAACCAACCAAACAATACCCCCCCCAACCCAAGTACGGTAGGGTGGGGCACTTCCATCCAGGTTCGGTATACACATATCCGACCCCAACCAACCAAACAATACCCCCCTCCCCAACCCAAGTACGGTAGGGTGGGGCACTTCCATCCAGGTTCGGTATACACACCCTACCCTTGACCCTTCAAAAAAAATTAACTTTTCATACTAATTTTTGTAGTTCGAGAAAAAGTTTGATTCCGTCCTAACATACGTTGGCGCATCTTTGCCTAAGCCCAAAAAGTCACACAAAACAACAGGGGGACCAGGGCAAATAATTGAAATAAAGTGCTCAGGCACCTATGGCTGAGAGCGAATCTAAGACATAGTATGTTAGTCAAAAAAAAGTCTTTGCTTGCAGTTTGGACGCTCTCTCAGATGCCATGAGAAGAGCTGGTCTAGAATCGACTAATCTTATTTTCGGTAAGCTAGCTTTTTCATTCTACAATCTCTTGGTTAAATTGGCTGCGTTCTAGGAATTGACTACACAGCCAGCAACAAATACCAAGGAGAACACTCCTTCAAAGGCAAATCCCTACACTCCATCCAGAACTACGGCCAAGAAAATCCCTATCAACAAGTCATCAAGATCATGGGCAGGACCCTGGCTCCCTTTGCAACCTCCAATGGCATACCTGTCTTCGGTTTCGGAGACTCTACAACCGGCGATTGGAGTGTGTTTGCACTAAATGGACCTGAAGTAGAGGAGTGCAGTGATTTGGACGAAGTGCTCAGGTAATGCCCAGTCCCCATTTCCTCTTCTTTGCCAAATTACATCATTTACAAGGGTTCTGATCTCTACGAGCTCGTCCCTCGAAAAAACAACCTAAAAATAAATTAGGCAATTGAAAAAAAGATGACATATGTATTTAGGGCAGCTTTTTTCCTCCGCTTGTACGTAAAAATTCACGTTTTGACCAATTGGAATATAGATTTCTCTGGCCTCAAGCTAGTTTAGAATAATAAAATTGTAGTTGTCCCTAAAAATTCTTGCCCTTCAAAAAAATTCTCCGATTTGACGTTTCGATTAAAAAAGCAATTCACTCGATTTTGACAAGAAAAGGGACAATATTTTAGTTTTTCAATTTGAAAATTTTAGAAAGGGGCAAGAAATAATTAAAAGAGGCAAGAATTCAGACTTCAGGGGCAATAATTCAGTTACATCCACAAAAATTCCAATTTCATTATTTTTTTTAAATCGCTGTTTTTATACAAGTATGCCTTTATTTGTAGGGTCTACAACGAAGTGACGCCACAAGTGGATCTCAGTGGACCTACTAATTTTGCTCCACTAATCTACAAAGCGCTGAGTTTGTGTGAGAAAAACCAAGATGTATGCTTTTTTACTTGATAGCATACCCTGCTTGAAAAAATTTATTTACAAATAAAATAATTCGACGCTATTCGGTAATAGCCAAGCCGCGCGCCCTTCGGGGCTTGGCTATTGGGGGCTTGGAGTTGAGATGAGCACACCCACATACTTGAGACACAAATCACTCTAATTTGACTCTGGATGCATGAAAAAACATATGCATACCAGAGTTCATGTATGCGGTAGGCCCCAGTATTCAAAACTATGTTCAACATCTTGATTTTTTGCCGAAAAGCATCTCCCCCTTGTTATAGACCGAGCCAGACGCCCAGCTATCTAAAAATTCAGCCAGGCACTCAGAAGAGGCCTGGCTCAGTCGAAAACCCTTCGGGATCCACCCGGCTGATCAAATTACGACAAACTTTTTTAGTACCATATTCTCGTGATCATTGCCGACGGTCAAGTAACTAATGAGAGAGCAACAAGAAAAGCTATCGTCAGTGCCTGTCAGTTTCCTCTTTCGATTATTGTTGTGGGCGTTGGAGATGGACCTTGGGACATGATGAAGGTCAGTTAGAATAGATAGCTCAAAGTTCGTGCAATTAATTTGTTTGCTTAGGTGTTTGATGAATCCTTGCCAAAGCGACCTTGGGACAACTTTCACTTTGTTGAATTTCACGAGCTAATCAATGAACGCACTCAGACGGAGGCTGGAGAACTAGATTTCGCTATTCATTCGCTGCTCGAAGTGCCGGACCAATACGAGAAGATCAAACAAATGGGTATGTGGTTTGTTACTAGAGACGAAGACAGGACAGGATCCTGGTCCTGGTCCGTCCTGGTCGAAATTTATCAATAAAACAAAATCCTGGTCCTGGTCCTGCTATTTTGGCCAATCCTGGTCGTCGAATTTGGTAAATATAAATGGTATTTTTTCGAAACGTCATCTTGAAACGAATTTTGATCGAAATTACCTTTGCATTTTTTGAGTCCAGACAAAGCGGAAATGATGATCTTCTTAAATAAATCGCTCCCGTTGTTGAAGTATTGTTATTGAACATTGTTTACTGGATGTAATGAATGTAGAAAAGTGTCAATAAAAATTTTGCTGGCAGTTTAAACCGGATTTCTGGAATTTAACGAAAATCCTGGTTTTTGGACCAGGATCCCGACCAGGATCCTGGTTTTTAGAATTTCGAATCCCGGTCCTGATCCTGGTCTTGGACAGACCATAAAATCCTGTCCTGAAATCCGTCCTGGTCCCGTTTCTTCATCTCTATTTGTAACAGTTTTTTATCTAGCCTAGTCTCTATGTTAGAGCACAGTAAAATTTTTAAATTTAAATAATTAATTTTGAAATTTCTATTTGCATTTAAGTTAGTGTCTTGTATAGAATTTAATAAAAAATAAGTAAAATTTAATAAAACCAAATATTGAAATCTGAATTTCTTCTTAAAAATATAAATATATATTTTCTTTCAGGATTGTTAGTGAACTCCAAAAAGACACCTATGCCTTCCAAACCATCTACTGCGACAACTACTCCTCTGCCGGAACATGACCGTGTCTGAAAACCAAAAAAAGTTGATATATTTTGCTCATGTGTAGAGATATTTTTTATGTTATGTCTGTCAAGGCTCCTTTTTGAGAAGTCATATCTGTGTCAACACAGCCAGGGCAGCACTGAAAAGTAAAAATTTGATAAAATATTGAGAGTAAGAGGGGAAGGGTGGTTCATTTTATGTTCCGAATGAGCTGCCATTTGTCCAAAAAAGCAACCTACCGTCCACCACTTCGAATCAAGGGGACAAGATGGTTAGAGACAGTCTTAGTGCCATAATAGTTGATGCCAATAGTCACGTCTGCTTGCTCAAAAGCTGACTCAGTAGCGTCTCCCTAAATGCAAAATGAATTTTTTTCTTTCAAAATAGCCTTGAATGAAACCTTGAAAGCAAATCCAGCATTGTTTATTAGAACATCTATTCCATCATGCTCCTTTTTCAAATAGTCGGCAAATGTCTTGCAACTTTTGTCGTCTGTAATATCCAACTGGTGAAAACGAATATTCGACTGATTCTTAGCGCCAAGCTCAGCATTCACCTTCTTCAAAGCATCTTGACCTAGCGAGACGTTGCGGGCTAAAACAAGTACCATATATATTCAAATTGCCAAATCAGCAAAACTTGCCAGTCAAATAGATGATAGCACTCAACTTTTCAGCTAAGCCTCTCACGATTCCATAGCCAATACCTTTGTTTGCACCAGTCACCTAAAAAATTTTAAGTTTTTATGTTCGAAATTTTTATAAAAACAACTAGCCACGAATACTTTTCGCGACATTTTTGTTCGAAGGAACTTTTGAAATCAAAATGTAGATCATTATTAGCGCTTATTAAAATAATTTAAATCACTGAAAATCCAGCGCAGAATAAATGTAATGGTGGGGTCATCCTACGCCAAAATTTAACTCGCCAATCGATTGTTTCCTCAAAAAAATTTTCTAATTTTCAGATGTCGCAGGTTCTAATTTTTGAATATTTTCTCGTTTTTTGCTTTGTTGCTGTTTATTAAGATCATCAAAGCGTACGTATGACTGTAAAACAAACAAAAAGAAACGAGAAGTAATTATAGCACAAAATCTTCAAAAAAAACAGATTTTTTTGAGAACTAAAATAATGTGGGGCATCAATATGTAACAATCTTAAAATAAACAACCAGTGAGTGAAGAACAAAAAAAAGTTCAAAAATTAAAAAAGTGCTCTACTGGGTTCAAACCTGCGACATCTGAAAATTAGGTCTGAATCACCCCCACTGCACCACATTACTAACGAAAATAACGAGACTAAACTTGAGGATATTCTACACAAAAAAATCTCATTTTCAAAGTCGATTTTCTCAACTTAGAGTCGCTTTCTTCTTAGGGTCGCCTTCTTGGAACTTGACGTAACATTGCTTGATTCTCTTGGCATCCGGCGTTGTCGCATTTCTCCCCAATTCTCGCTGATATCTCTTCTGAAAGCTTGTGACGCTCTTGCCTTCTTGGATGAACCATTCGACGCAACTTAGACTGATCGAGGGGAAGAAGGCAAGCGGGGCAATAATAGGCAAGTAAGTTTGTCTGAACGCCGCAATGCCTTTCCCGTGTGAGCTGTTGAGGGCATGAGTACACTACCTTGCTAAGTTCAAAAACGACCAAAAGCACAAGTAACTTACAGTCAACCCACAGTTGATTTATAGCATACCGTATTTCTTCTAATTGCCGCACAGTCTCTAATTACCGCACACCCCTAACTTTAAAGACTTATCTCTAGGACCAGAGTGAATATTTTGCTAAGCTGTTTGATGCATTTTCTTAACTCCCACGAGCTCTACCGATTCCACTTTTCAGATCTTGGTTAAGCACCCGAAAATCTCTAGATCGAATTTGAAAATTTCCGATTTTCGGGTGATTGAAAAATAAACGCACATGTGCGGCAATTAGAAGAAATACGGTAGTTAACTTGCATTTATTAATGGCACAGTTAACCAATACTTAATTTACAGTATATCCTTTATTGATCGGACCTCAAGACTTGAATTACTGAAAAAAATTACAAAAAATTTTATGGTTTTTATGTTTTACCATCTACCTCTCCACTCTACCATCTTTTTAAATTTACAGGCATTCAATTCTCCGTCAATAAATAATGTCTTTGATTTTTAAAAAAAAATCCGTTAAGCAGAAAGCCAACTATACAAATTTTTTGAAAAAATGTATTTTTTCGAAAGTCACCTTACCCTGCGTAAGTATCTTGCGCAAAAGTCTTTTCTACATTTTTACGCACTTATTTCAACATTTTTTAGCGCGCGTGATTGAAACTATCAAAGTAAAAACAAATTCGAAGAACAAATTACAAGACTTAAACCAGCTTAAAAAGTATGTACAAATGTTTGTTTGACGTAAATATTTGTTTTGTTGAACTTGTTAGCACAGTGTTTATTTTTATTCACAGGGTGTCCCATTATAAACGCCCGATTGAATTTCGGCCTTAATTTTTATTCTGCTTAGATCTTTTTATTTGCAGGCAAGCGAATGACACCACATTTTTTGACATGTTAATTTCGCATTATAAAAATGTGTATTTTCAGATGTCATACCCGCCTCAGCAACGATCCCAGTGCGTCGAATGGTTCATCCAAGAAGGCAAGAGCGTCACAAGCTCTCAGAAGAGATATCGGCGAGAATTGGGGAGAAATGCGACAACGCCGGATGCCAAGAGAATCAAGCAATGGTAAGAAACCATGAAACAAATGAAGAAAAAGCGCAAAAAACATTTGTTCCGACTCACTTCTTGTTCTTAGGGTCGCCTTCTTGGAACTTGACGTAACATTGCTTGATTCTCTTGGCATCCGGCGTTGTCGTATTTCTCCCCAATTCTCGCCGATATCTCTTCTGAAAGCTTGTGACGCTCTTGCCTTCTTGGATGAACCATTCGACGCACTGGGATCGTTGCTGAGGCGGGTATGACATCTGAAAATACACATTTTTTTAAATGCGAAATTATTAACAAAAACATGTCAACAATAAAAATGTGGTGTCATTCGCTTGCCTAGGAGCTGCTCTTTCAAATAAAAGATCTCGCCAAAAGGCGGGAATTAAAAAAAGTAATGGCCAAAAGGGCCATCAAAAGGGCGTTTATTATGGGACACTCCGTAATTCTTGAAGTTTTTGTTATTATATATTCTGAAAATGTAAAATAAACTGTTGTGCCAAAAAATTACAGCTTTTGGATCAAAAAATTTTGTTTTGAAAAACAAATGTTAGAGATTAAAAATTGTTCCGCCTTGTATTTTTTACTAAGCACAAACTACAAACTAGAGTTTTAAGCAACCCTGCACCCCATTTTTTTCCTTTTCTAGCATTATTTCTATTTGAAATAATGATGACAATATTGCCAAAGCCTTATTTGAATATGTGTAGTTACAGCCCAACTATATATAGGAATTTTTAAAGGTTCCTTTTGCTGACAATAAAATGAATATTTAATATTTTTCTTGACACGTAGTCGTTAGAACGGTGGTCTATCCAAGTGGCGCACAGGGGATGATGGAAATTGATAGCAAAATGTTGGTGCTAGCGCGGCACAACAGCTGGTCGCAAAGCAATATTCAGGATAGAGTTTCTATATATATACAATATTTACAGAAATTGCTCATTTTCAAAATAATTTGTATTAAATTCATTATTTTTCATATTTATTATGTAATATTCATTGCTGTTCTAGATTTTCTGTGGTATACACTAAGAAAATTTTGTTATGTGATTGCCTTTTCAGTAAGCGTTGACACTGATCCATATTCTGACTTGAGAATTTCTTTGAAAACAAATATGTCGCAAAAAGTATTTGTGGTTAGTTTTTTAATAATTTTTTTTTCATAAATGTAATGTGTTTAAAAAAGTTTAGGTGACTGGTGCAAACAAAGGTATTGGCTATGGAATCGTGAGAGGCTTAGCTGAAAAGTTGAGTGCTATTATCTATTTGACTGGCAAGTTTTGCTGATTTGGTAATTTGAATATATATGGTACTTGTTTTAGCCCGCAACGTCTCGCTAGGTCAAGATTCTTTGAAGAAGGTGAATGCTGAGCTTGGCGCTAAGAATCAGTCGAATATTCGTTTTCACCAGTTGGATATTACAGACGACAAAAGTTGCAAGACATTTGCCGACTATTTGAAAAAGGAGCATGATGGAATAGATGTTCTAATAAACAATGCTGGATTTGCTTTTAAGGTTTCATTCAAGGCTTTTTGAAAGAAACAATTTATTTTGCATTTAGGGAGACGCTACTGAGTCAGCTTTTGAGCAAGCAGACGTGACTATTGGCATCAACTATTATGGCACTAAGACTGTCTCTAAGCATCTTGTCCCGTTGATTCGAAGTGGTGGACGGTAGGTTATCTTTTATAACTATACTATCATAAAGTGACACTTTTTAGAGTGGTAAATGTGTGCAGTCGAGCCGGAATTATGACAAATACATACAGTGATGAGCATATAAACAAGTTTAAAAGCTCTGATTATACTGAAGCTGACATCGACAACTTTGTTGAGCAATACAAAAAGTGAGTGTATTTAATGGAAAAATTTTCAAGATCAGATTTTCGAGTTATTTTTATCTCTCAATAATGTTTTTGTGAAATACATTTACAAATACAAAGTGAGTAATTTCACAGCCCAAAAAAGAACGACTAAAACTTGTAAGGCTAAAAAAGCAACAGATTGTGCAGTTTGAACCTACTTATAAAAATGTATATTGCAGGGCCGCTAAGGAAGACAACCGCAAAGAAAAAGGATTTCCAGAATCTGCTTATCGAGTATCCAAAGCCGCTGAAATCGCTTTTACGCTGTTGCAAAGTGTTCAACTCAGCTCCAAGAACATCATTGTGAATGCTGTAATTTAGTCTTGCTTTATAGTGTTTCTTATATTTTATTAAATTTATACTTTTCAGTGCTGTCCTGGCTATGTTGACACAGACATGACCTCGCATAAAGGACCTTTGACTATTGCTGAAGGAGCAGATACGGAAATTTACCTTGCTACGGATCCTAACGTTACTAGTGGACAATTCGTCGCAGAGCGAGAAATTAAAGAATGGCTGTAAACTTGTATTACTTACTGAAAACATGAACTTTTTTTTTCAGCTTTGTCCGTATTTTATATATTGCTAAAATTTCAAATATTAGAACTATTTCGCTTAGTCTCTTCATATCCTTTTTGAAATAAAAACTTTGTTTACCATTAAAGTTGGGTCTAAACCATGTCATAATTGTCACTGTCGAAGTAGCAGATTTGCACTGCTCACCATAGTGACCACCCGTCCAGCTGTGCCCGTCCCATCGCCGTCCCGTCCGGACGAAGTAGGACGGCGACAAGATGGCGGACGGCTGGTCAAGTTATTAAAAATAGACGGGACGGGTCATCCCGTCGGTCATCCCGCCCAAAATTTTTCATAGGTCATCCCGTCCGGACGGGCCCGTCCTGTAAAAATTTCACGCTTTTTACCTAAATCTTGGGTACTTATACCTTATCGGGTCAGGTTTTTGAAAAAATTTTGGGCAGATATTTTTTGTTTTGTATCAGATAATAATTAGTAATTATAATTTGTAGCGAGCATGAATATATTTGATCTGCTCCAGTTACTGCTGTTGATGTTACACTTAAAAGAATATAAAAATGGAGACAACACGTTATCTGGATACAAAAATTATCTGTCAGAAATTTTTTCAAAAACCTGACCCTATAAGGGATAAGTACCAAATCTTGCGGCTAAATTGGGTTATACCACATATCCCAAAAAGTGATTCTGACCACTTTTTTGAACTTATTAGGCCCTAATTAGTACAAAAAACATGTTTTCAGGGCGTGGACGACATTTTTTGGAAAAATATTTTTTGACCAAAATTTAGTCATTTTTCAGTCACCCCACTCACCCCAAGCATTACCTTAGGCGTAGGCTTCCCCCAATCACCTTTGAGACTATTCCGAACAATGTGCTGAAGTATAACACACTCATTCCCCCTTTTTACATACAGCAGACATGGGGACTGGTGGATGTGTAACTATATTTATCATCATTTATAGTCATTTTCTTATCAAAAGTTTTTTTCAGAAAAATCGTCCGCGCCCTAAAAACATGTTTTTCGTACTAATTAGGGCCTAATAAGTTCAAAAAGTGGTCAGAATCACTTTTTGGGAGATGTGGTATAACCCATTCCGGCCAATCTTGCAAGCTTTATGTAGTCTTACTGAATAACATTGATAAAAACTACTTTTAAAAAATGTTATGTAACTGAATAAGTGCTATTTTGTAAAAAAATGCAAAATTTGCTCGCTTAAAACGGAAAAATCTTTTTTATACCGCAAATTTGGCCAAATCACATGTGGGACCAAGCACTTTTAAATTTTTTTCCGATAAAAAGTCTTTCTGCGGCAAAGAAAAGGTTTGTCCGCTAAAAATATATAAACAAAAAATTTT
Source organism: Ditylenchus weischeri (assembly GCA_029231635.1). NCBI lineage: Eukaryota > Metazoa > Nematoda > Chromadorea > Rhabditida > Anguinidae > Ditylenchus > Ditylenchus weischeri. Next base: position 193,224 of record JAMRYI010000175.1, read on the forward strand.
AAATTTATTTTGTCTTAACCATGCTTCACACGGACGGCCGGTGGACGGCCGGTCATATTCTCAAAAAAACAGACGGCTGACGGACGGCGGAAAAATTTTTAGACGGCAGATGGGACCGCCGTCCGATTTTCAAAAAAAGTTGTCACTATGTTGCTCACTTGTCTCTATCGACTCTCGAACCAACAACCCAAATATCTAATAAAATCAAATCCTGTGCCTTGTTTTGTTAGAAACCCAATCGATAATCCGTGCAGAAATCCAATGATTATGAAAATTTTTGGAATTGGCATGCACCGATTTTGAGTTTTTGCTAACATTTAGCTAAAAAATATCAAGAAGGTCAAAAATTTTCAATTGCACATGCCGACTTCAAAACTGACAATGAGCCATTGGTGGAAGAAAAATAAGACAAAGTGGTCAAAAGTGGTCACGGGTTTGTTTTTATCTTCAGATCAACGATTTAAAATAAATTGTGGGAGAGGTGACAACAAAAGATAGCCAGATGGTCGAAAGTGAGAGTATGAACATTAAAGAAGAAGACGCCGACTCAAGCCGCCAATCACGAGCATGGATCCCTTGAAGCCATATAAATTGTTCGTCGCTACACAGAAAAGAAGTTTGCCGATCCAGCCATTCTCAATGACAGTGACGCCCTGGCAAAGCTTTCCACCAACTCAGAAGCTCATCAATTATTTCGTTCAATTGAAATTATAATATTGTTCTTACTTGTCTGAATAAATTGAGCCGCCAGCCTAGTAATGATTTGATAGTCTTTTCTCGCTAGCCCGCCACCCTAAGGCCGGTCCCTAGGGGTGGTGGGTCATCGAGAGCGGACTGTAATATCGGCGCCAGCGTCGGTGCCGATCTGTCTCAAAAATGTCATCTGCGCACACCGGCGCGCGTGCAACTACGTTCATCAGTGTTTCGCAGTTTTCTTAGTTGCCGTTTTCTTCAAAGTCCTGTGAAAAGGTTTGTGTAAAATCTACTAGCACAAATAAGTCATTTCATTATTTTTCAACTTAGTTATCAACACCAAATAAAAACAAAAGCGAATGGAAACAAGCCAAAAACATGTTTTTCACTGCCAATTTATCAGCCATATCCAGCATTTCAAGCTTCTTGTTGTCCCATGCTAGCCTCACTCAACAACTCATCCAGCAATTCATTAGAGGCTTGAACTTGTGCACTCTTTTCCAACATATCCTCTTGCTGCCCCTCAGCCACTTCTCCAGTCTCCCCCTCAGCTCCACCCTCAATAGCTGTTGCATTAGAAGAGGCAAAGAGGGACTGGACGATGTCCATGGTTGAATCAACACCTTCTCTGACCACCACATTAGCTGTGATACCGCCTCCCCCTCCTGCACGGTTAGGGTTGCGGTCCATCTTCACCTGCAGAAAGTGAAAATAATTAATTTTGGGAGTGACACACAAATCTCCTACCCTCTTGGCTGTAGCTTCGAAAAAGGAGCTTGGCTGACCATCCGAATCACTGTCCAGTCCAATGACATTGCCCTGGTCGCCGAACATTTCTAAAATGTGATTATTTTACATTGAAATCAAGTCAGCCAAGAGGTCTTGAAGTCCAGCTTTGTGGAGAAATACTCACTTTCTGCATAGCTCTTCAAAATCTGCATGGTCTTTAGAGGCAAGTCATGGTGAAGGGCATATCGTTTGCCATGGCCTTCTCCATGAGACTCAACCACGTGCTAAATACAAATATTTTTATTTTATTTTTGTAAAAAATGCAGGTCTCCAGAATTAATACCAACCTGTTCAACAGCCTGAAAATTTCACAGTTAATATATATGTTTTGGCTTATCGTATTTCTTCTAATAGCAGGCCCACCTCCAACTTGAAGTGGTCTGAAACTTCTGTTTTTATTAACCTTTGTAAAAAGTGTTTGTTAGATGTTCTAAAACTCTTACATCATTTTTTACAAAGTCCAAAAAGTTAAAAACAGAAGTTTCAGACCACTTGAACTTTGGAAAAATTTCCTGCTTCTAATGGCCAATCTGGGGCGGCTATCAAATCGAAAATTCGACAACCCTACTCATAAATATGATTACCTTCTCGCTCAAGTAGAATATATGGACATCACAGACCAAACATTTGTAGTACTCCTCACTCAGATCGTCATGGCTGTAGAGATGGTCAGCCAGCAACACCTTGTTATCAAAAGCTGCAAAACACACCTTGCACACTGTTGACTCATTTCTAATAGCTGTCGGGTAGTCTGAAATATGAAGAATAATGGTTAAGAATCATGAATTACACTTCATTCTAATTTACTAGTTTATGACTAGCGGTGAAGGTGGATTTAGTTTGATAAAATGAGGGAAACGGTCTTCCGACGACCGAGCCAAGTCCACTTCCTTGGGCGTGCGCTATTGGGACAGTCGACTGTTATTCCTTCTTTAAAGGGCCATAGCCGTCGCCGACAATGAGAACTTCACATGGCGCCCAAATGAGTTGCGCCCAAATGAGTGTGCACGCTAACAATCGCTGGCCTACCCTTGCCTAAGCCTGAATGCGTAAAAAAGTTGTTTTTTCGCATTTTGAGAGACTTAGAAAATTTTCTGGGGGGTGCACTTAAGGGGTGCATTTCAATTTTTACGGATAAAGCAGCGGCGGTCCTTCAACGTTGTTAGTGGTTCGATTCGCAGCGCCGGCTCTGCTTTTTTGATGATTTAATTATTAGTTTACTGAATAATAATCCTGAAAATTTTCGCCATAAAAATAGTGTCCCGCGCTCATTCAAACATGTGAAATTCTCATTGTCGGCAACGGCTCTGGTCCTTTTAAATGCCACTCCTTTAAATCGACACCCTGAGGCCGATCCCCTGGGTGGGGATGGTGGTTTAAAGAGGTTTGATTGCAGTTTACTCTGGTCAACTGCATATGTTTACAATTGACTGTGCAAATGGATGAGTCTCAAGTACTCAAGTAACAGAAACCCAATATTTTCCTGATTCCAATTACACTCACAGTTAAAACTATAGTAACCAGTTGTAACTCACAAATTTTGATGCCGTTGTAGAGGAGAAAAGGCTGTTGTTTCCTTTGCTCCTCCCTCCTTCTTCTTTTCTCCTCTATCAATTTGTTGCTGGCGACCAGTCGAAGGGCTTTCTTGCTTAAACGTTTGTGTTCACTCAACGCCTTACTCCTCATCTCCTCACTCAGGGCTTGCTGCCTCTCCTTGTACTGTTCTCTGCTAATAGGTGGAGCTACTCCTACAAGGCCTGATGCATTAGTTTTGGCCTGTAGTAAATTGGTTTTGAGAATCAAATAAAATTTTTTGATGGATACCATAACGAATTCAGTAACCATCTCCATGAGCTGTGTGAATTTGTTCTCGATATTGCATATCTTCTCGCCGATCTGAGTGACTTGGGATAGACAGTAGACCTCATCTTCAGCATGGTAGTGTGGCTCGTAGAAACGCTGAAATGTTAAATTAACTTTAGAAATTAACTGTATATAGTTAAATATATTTGCTTGTTAACTGTAGGTGTCGTTAACTATAAAAAGTTAAATTTACAGACAGTCAGCTTGAGCTAGTCTATTTGGAGAGAATAGCACCGCTGCGTCGGATATCCGGCTTTTTTGACATTCAAGATTCGATAAGCGATATTCGAAAGTTAGTCGAAATTTTTAAATTATATGTCTAAAATATATTATTTATTATAAAATGGATATCCGTCAATTTTTCAATATCCGAAATTTTCGACGCAGCCATGTTGAAAGATAAAGACTGTCTCACAATGGATTTCAATGGTGTGAGATTTGCGGCTTTTAGATTAAAACTTTGTGGCGGTCACCCTTTTTTCGACAGCCACGGAGCAGCGCTCGTAGAAACCCAGAAATAACCCCCTATAAGGGGCCTATAGCAGGGGCCAGCGCCCGTTAGGACGGACTAAGGGAGAGGGTTATTTATGGAATAGGGGGTTATTTATGGGGGTGCTATTTATGACCCACAGCCGCATAGCTATCCCAAAAAGCGCCAAAAAGATATAATCTAAAAGCTAAAAACCGCAATCCATTGTGAACGAGCATTAATAATTAACTGTAGTCATAGTCAACTTCATTTACAGTTAGATTTCCAAAAAATTTCCTTAAACTCCCAAAATTCTAGATTCTAATTGGTGCTTTTCCCACAAACTTGTCTAAATTACATCATCGTCCTCCTGTTCCTGCCCTTGTCCCCCAAAATTGTTGTAGTTCTGAGCATCATCTCTAGCATTGGATGTAGGAGCAACATAATGTTTCTGTGGTGCTGTCACCTCATCCAAATTCTCCTCATCGGCAGGCATAGGCACTGCCCCTCGCTGAATACCCACTATATTTCCAGAACTGTCATGAAGCAGGTCTCTGGGATGGAAGTGCTCAAAGCAGACAATTGGTCGAGGATTGCTGTAGTCAATAGGGCGTTTAGTCATTCGCCATCTACGACCAGTCAAAGTCATTCTCACTCCTTTGTCTCGACCCATGGGTCGGTGGCAAATGGACAAACCATGTTTATTTGAGTGAAATTCAATAAGCAAAATCGAAATTCAAATTGAGAAATTAAAAATGGCTGCAAATATTCAAAACCAAAAAGTGCACTAAATGGGCTTTTAAAATGAGTGTCAAATTAGTGAGGCGCCAATTTGAATCTGGGATTTCGGGAAGATAACCAGATTAGATTAGAATTTGTGGGTGTTCGCCAAGAAAATAGTTGATATTGCGTTAACTGTATATTTGTAATGGTTAACTATATCTACAGTCAACTAAGCTCATAGTCAGCTGCGTTCATGTTCTATTAAATTTGAAATTAACTGTGTAATTTACTGGTGTTCAGTGAACCTATAGTGAAAAAATGCTCGTTACCGTGTTGGTCACTTCATTGAGTTCACAAGTAGATTGTTTGCCAGGCGGTGGGTCCAAATTGACTTGCTTGAAGGTTTTGATGACCGATCCACACAGACCTTGCTGCAACACTGAAAAAACAGAAAGCTCATAAATTATTATAAATCAACAATGTAAGCCTCTATATAATTGTAGATAGAGGCCTGATGACAAAATGAAATAAATTTTGTCATCACAATATGTGAAAATTACCAACCTTTTTTTCTCTTCTCCGCATTGTCAGCTATCTTTTGCATGGATGCAGCCCTATCCTAAAATCAAAGTTATCAGTAAAACGCCCTTTCCAACCCCAAATGCTTTTACCTCTTCGTTTTCCTCCTGATTTTCTGAAGGGAGACTGGAGTCCTTTCTCTTGCGACTGATACCCTCACTAGGTTGGCGAATCTCCAGTTGCTGTCTTCTCTCCATGGCTATAGTCTGGGGGATGCTCTCTAGGGTTGCTTTAGGATCTCGTTGGGTAGAGTTCTGCAAAGACACATAATATATAGATTAAATTGAGTAGAAGTACTATAATCACTCACAAACACAGGTGCCACACCCTGTTTGATATTGCAAGGCACTCCTTGACTGTCGAACACCAGGTCATCCAGTCGGAAATGGTCAAAACAGATCATACCAGCCTTGGGCAAGTACCTGAAAACACTTGTTGAATAGGAATTGTGAATTTAGAGCCTACCCATGCAGGTGAAGTCCTTCTCTCCAGATGGAGCGATAGTAGGAATTCTGAGGGATACTCACTCCATTTGAGATCACCTTAGAACACAGGAAGCACTGCGACATGTTGCTGTCTGCAAATGGTTATTTGACAAAATAGAATTTGGACTCAATAATTAGACTTACTGAGTACAAGACCACCATCTTGGCTACTAAATGCAGTAGTAGCTGGGCTTGCCAAAAAGTAGCCACCGCTAGGTCTGCCCAACTTCAGTGATCTGCCTTGAGGTCCAACAGGAGGTTGGCAATTAAGCACTGGGGTCATTGGTTGGACATTGTTGGGGCGCATACCTTTGAACTTGGCGGCTTTAATGGCTTCCAACCTCTGAGCTTCTAAGGCCTGTTTTTTTCTTTGCTCTCTTGCCTTCTGCTTAGCTGATGCTCTGGATGTGTTGGGAGTGTATTCTCTGCAACAAATTATAATCCCCATGGTTTCAGCGTAAATTTCTCTCAAAAAAGGATTTTTTGGAAAAAGAGCTTGTGGGTTCGATTCCCACTATCGACATGCAACATTTTTTATAGGTCAGTTTTTAAGGGTGTTCACTATGTTGTGGAATTCACCGTATTTTCCAAGCCAGTCAATTGGCCAGTGGGCTAATTAACCAAAATTTGATCAGTTCCATAACTATAGTTTTTACTCTATCTAGTAGACTTTTATGAAATAAAAACTAGAGACGGGAAGATGGTGCCCAATAGACCATGGACCAAAATTTTCGGCTTCCTTTCTGATCCACGGCCAATTTTCTCAAAAATTAGTCTACTCAAGGCCTTTGGAGACCAGGTTTTGGAAAATATCAAGGATCTGGTTTTCAAAATTGGTAAAATAAGCTCCAGTATGAATTTCGATCACGAGATCGACTTCAAATTTTCTGCTTTTCGGGGGTTTGAACAAAATAGCACCCCGGATTATTCTAGAGGAAATATGGTAAGTACATTTTTTCGGGGCTGGTTTTTGAAAATCGGACCAGCTTTTAAAAGAAAATTTCCGTGAAAAAGGTAAAACTAACCTGTCATCCTCAGTTTTAATCTTCTCTTCTTCCTCCTCATCTTCGTCACTTATATCATCATCATCATCTTCCTGGTCAGCTGCTCGAGATTGAGACCAGGCTAGACGGGCACTAGCCAATTTGTTCACCTTCTGCTCAAACTTGGGATTGGGAAGTGCCTTGGATAGCTGGAATAGGTGGTAATAAAAAAAATACAAACTAGATCAGCATTTAACACGTAATTTCTGTCGATTCTGACTCTGAATTTCAGTCCAAAGTGAGTATATCCAAGCAATTTAAAATTGGCAAAAACGTGACCTTCCAGATGATTGAATTTTCAACTTCTTTCAGTAGGTTCTCTCTTACATTCCTATTCCAACAGAGCAAATAACATCTCAAAATGGTGAGCCGGATCAGAGCTATCTATTGCGCACAAACTTGTAGCAGAGTGATCACAATTTCACAGAAAATTTTGATCTTCCTTCTGAAAGCCAGTTTTCGGAAATTTTCGATCTCGACATATTTGAATGTTTATTGTCTCGAGCGGAAAAGTTTTCGAAAATTGGCTTTTAGAAAAAGATCCAAAATTTTCTGTGAAATTGTGACCACTCTGCTACAAGTTTGTGCGCAATAGATAGCTCTGATCAGACTCACCATTTTGAGACGTTATTTGCTCTGTTGGAATAGGAATGTAAAGAGAACCTACTGAAAGAAGTTGAAAATTTATGGGTTTCTACGGTTTTCGTGTTAAACTAATGGCTTAGACCTAAGCCCTGGCTTAGGCTCTGGCTTAGGCCTAAGCCATGCCAAAGTTCGATTCCGCTTAGGCCACACTCCATTTTACAACAAATTGTCGACTTCTTTTTATGTCAAATACTTTTCAAAGTGTTTTCTCCAAATACTTAAAAAATTTTTAGTTGAAGCTTAATGCACCAAAATGTAGTTATTTGTATGCTCTTAAAAAAGGTATAACATGCTCTACTGTTTCTCTCAAATACCGACCAAATATGATTGCAAAAAGTTGAAAATATTGGAAAAAAAAATTGCCTTGGTCCCCCAAGGCAAAATATTTGGTGAAATAAATTTTTACTAAATTGGTAAATAATTTTGTGCCGTTTTTCCTTATATAATTTTTTTATTTCCTACAACAGTGGTGAGGTTTTGCAGCACCCAAGCTCCATCTTTCTGTACCATTTTCATATTTTCCAAGTGATTGAAGTCAGTGGAATGTGTACAGCCAAATTCCTTTGCCAACTGCCGGGTTGTCTGGCGCGGGTTCTTTTGGAGAAGGCGGTCTTCGTCAAACTCAACAGGGCGGCCACTCCTTCCACCATCACCCAGGTCGAAATTGCCCACTTTAAATTTTGCAAACCATTTGCGAGCCGTCCTTTCGGCAACAAAGCCCGCCCCATACACATTGTTGATTGATCTGGTTGCATTCGCAGCATTCTTGCCCTTATTGAACTGGGAGAGAAGCAAACGGCGAATAAGCGTGCGGTCTCTTTCAACTTGAAGAGCCATATTTTTTGCACAAAAATAGAATTTACAAGATCAGAGACAAAATGTTTTTATGTCAAGTAAAGTGTAAAGTAAGCTCTCAACAACATTTAGGTAAAAAACATTATGCCAAAGAAAAACTGTTGTAGAAAATATAAATTTATTTAAATAGATAAACGGCACGACTTATTCACCAAGTTGCTAATTTCCTTTACTTTTTTGGAAGGGAATTTTTCAATTTTCGGTTTTATATCCGAAAAACCGGAAATTTTCCAGTTTTCGGTTCCGGTTCGGGTCGGTTACCCGAAAATTTCGGTTTTCGGTTCTGGTAACAGAATGCGAAAATGTCGGTTATCCGGCAACCCTATTACCAACCATAGTTGCACCCCCGCCTGGCGGCTCCGCCGGCGGCCCGCATCCGCCGGCGGAGCCGCAGGCGGCGGCGGCGAGGCGGTTTTGAGGCGCCGGCGGAGGCGGGATTTGAAAATTTTGCTGCCGTGCAACTATGTTACCAACCCAGTATAAGAAAAAATATTGCCTTGGGGGACCAAAGCGAAATATTTGGTTAAAATTTTGGGGTTTTTCCAAATATGATACATAAACAAGAGGGTACTTGTCAATTAAGGGGGGGGGGCAGATGTTGGTTGATCTAAATCATGTTTAAACTACTTCCAAGTAGTTTTTATATGCTTAAATCAGTTAAAAAGTCGACTTTTTGCCTTGGGGGACCGAGGTGAGCCAAGATTTTAGTCAAGTTTTGGTCAAAAAAATTCATTTTTTATAAAGCAAAGTGTCAAAAACAACTTTTTAATTGTTTTAAGCATATAAAGATTATTTAGGAGTCGTTTAAACATGATTTACAAAATTCTATAAAATGCGCCAGTCAAGTTTGATCCCTAGTAAATTAAAAAGTAGGTACCCGAATAGGAGCGACCTGGCAGTGGCGCAACTTCTTCTCGCCATTCACCTCCAACACATCTACAGGATGGAAGTGTTCAAAGCACAGGAAACATCTAAAAATAATATAGCAGAGTTAGAGTGGTCCAGAAGCATGTGCCTTCCCCCTACTTGTGAGCTATAAACTCAGTGTATTTGGTGAGACACAGGTGCTCCAGGAATTGTTGTCTTCTCAGGGGGTTGACAGGCAGGGAGGCACCACGCAATATAGACTTCCCACATGCTATACAGCAACGCATTTTTTCACTTGGACTTGATGCTGGAATAAAAGCTGAAAATACGAAATGTTGAGTCAATATAAATAATTTGGTTTATTTGTGTTTTGACACGAAAACATGCCAAATAAACAAAGTTTATCCGAGTTTCTAAAGCAAAAGTGCAATTCTGATATAGATACTCCTAAACCACTTTGGATTAATAAAGAACTGGAATATAAAAGCTCTAATGAAAAGCTCTAACAGTAAAAAAGTTTTCAAGCTGACATTTTATGGTGTTTTGAACTCTTTATGTTTAACTGTATTTTTCACACAGTTATGTTTAACTGTATTTTTTACACAGTTATGTTTAACTGTATTTTTCACACAGTTATGTTTAACTGTATTTTTCACACAGTTATGTTTAACTGTATCGTCTCTACAGTTATGTTTAACTTAACTGCAGCTACAGTTAACTGTAGCTGCAGTGAACTGCAGCCATCCTGGATACGACGACCCTCTGGGAACCACGCCTAGAGGGTCGTCATATAACGCGTCTCCAAACAAACTTTTTTTCTAACTTTTGTCGAAATAAAGTTTTTAGTACTTTGTATCCCATGGTTGTTTTCTGACTCAGTAAAACATCCACTTCTCTTAAGTCAGATTTTCCAGATCGTTAACTGTAGAATTTCTCGTACATCAGTTATCGACGGGGCGAAATGTGACTTAGGATGAGTTAATGTTTTTTCTAAGTCAGAAAGAAAGTTTATTTGGAGGTGCTTTAGATCGAACGTGTCATTATATCGACATTCAGGGGTGGCTATGGACAGATGGGGGTCGTTATATCGAGGTACTGACTACAAAAAGTTGCTAATTTAACCAAAACACACTTTTATTTATACCATTGTTATGACAAAAACGATCAATGACAAGTAGTTATTGTTTTTTGCACCAAATTTTAAATTTTCATGTCAAAATTTCAATCAAAATGGATAGGGATTGTTACATAAAGGGTTTATTTATGCAATGGGACCAGTTTGACTGTTAATGAAAACAATCCAACAAGAAAAAAAACAATAGAGCTACAAAATAGCTAAAACACTTTTTTAATTTTGAAAAATTAATTTGAAATGTAAAATGAATTTGAACACAAAAAGTGCTTCAGACTAAAAACCACAAAATGAGCCGATGAGCGTTGCGAAAACAAAAAAATATTCAAGCTGCTACAAAACGCCAAATATTCCATTTACAAAATAGCCTGAATAACCATTGTCTTGACACGAAAACATGCTAAATAAGAAGAAAGATTTTTGTCTCGAACGGAAAACAGTAGAATTGAAACAGCATTTGAATATATTTTTCTTTAATTAATGTTTTGTGGGTGCAAATTCAAATGTTCAAAATTTCGTGAGTGTTTTGTGAAGAAATCATATCTCACAAAGATTTAGATAACACATAGCCAAATTTCGCTACAGTTAGGTTAGAAAAAGTTGACTCATACCTTGACTTATAGATACAGTTAACCCTCAATTAATTTCGCCGATCGTTTTTTTTGGAAGAAGGAAGCCGCAGACCACGATATAAGCCAAGTCTATTTTAAAGGGCAATTGCCGTCTACGATAATGGTTGTCCCCCGCCAATTCAAAAAAAATTCCTAATCATTGCATTTCTGCACGGATTTTCTAACTTGGTTTCTAACAAAACTTTAACTAAAGTTAAGCTCTAGGCCTTCTTTTGTTAGAAAAGAAGTATAAAAATCCGTACAGAAGTTCAATGATTAGGCAAAAATTTTTGAATTGGCGGGGACAATTTAAAACAGGTGGCCATGGTCCTTTAAAAAAGGGTGTGCTTATATCAAGGGTTGACTGTAATTCATATAAGTAGCGTATGGAGCCCTCTTTTCCAGTAGAGTCAAACTTGACTTTGAGACATTTTATATTCAAAATGATTAGCAGAATCTGGCAAGCATTTTGGTATTAAAAGTTTCCAAAAATGTTGGAAAAAAGTTTGTCATTGAAGCTTGTGTCGTGACTTTGTCAGGTGTCTCGTGACTCTGACCCGCGAGACACCTGACAAAGTCACGACACAAGCTTCAATGACAAACTTTTTTCTAACATTTTCGGAAACTTTTAATACCAAAATGCTTGCCAGATTCTGCTGATCATTTTGAGTATAAAATCTCTCAAAGTCAAATTGAAAAATTCCTATTACAGACCATTTGAAATTTGTCTCGCGAGTTTTGACCCGCGGGAGTCTGTTGAGGGCTTAACTATCGTGGGCTCTACCAATTCTACCTATTAGATTATGGATTGAACTTTTAATTAAATCACACAAAATCACAGATCCTCTCTAATAGATGTGTGCAATACATGGATCAAATTGAATTATTGCCCCTAAAGTCTGAATTCTTGCCCTTTTTAAATTTCAAATAAAAAAAATTGAAATCTTGCCCCTTTTTTGAAATTTTGCAAATTTTTTAAATCAAAATCGGGTAAATTGCTCCGAGTTGGCGCCTTCGATAAAGAATTGGAGCAATATACCCAATTTTGATTTAAAAGGGGCAAAATAAAAAAAAAGGGGGCAAGAATTCAAACTTCAGTAACAACAATTTCTGTACATCCGTAGTAAATGTGTCACAACAAATGTTTGAAAAAACGGCTTTTGAAAAAAGATATGGCTAAAAAAGCTCCTTGAATTGAAAATTCTAAAACTATCCTGTAAAAAGGCGGTCGAATTCCGGGTTAAGTGAGCGCACGTAAATTACTTCAGTTTAGTCTCGTTTATCCAACACCCTCGTTTATTCCCACCTAGGGTCCCACACTTTTTTAAGCCAATTTTTTTCCAGTTGTCTTTTGTTGTTTCAGTCCCAAATATCGCAAGGTCTGATTTTGCCGATCGTTTAGCAACGTTGTAAAGACCCACGGCTCTGGTTTATACGACACCTGATTTTTAAAAAGAGGTGTCGTATAAACCACAGCCGCGGGTCTTTATGGCAACGTAAAAGGATTTGGGAAAAACGATCGGCAAAATCAGAATCCTTGCGATATTTCGGACTAAAACAACCAAAGGCAACTGGAAAAACATTTTAAAAAGTGGCTTAAAAAAGTGTCGTACCATACTGTACCACCTGTACACCTTAGAAAAAAGACTTTTGGTTATGGTTTCGCTTGCCAGAGATACTGCATACTGTTTAGTATGAGTCCAAAGTCTTTTTCGAGCTATTTTGTGTATATTTCTTTGTGATTTATGTGCTTGCAAGTACGTAAGTTTTAAACAAGTAAAAATTTTATTCAACAAGATAAATATGTGTGAGTAGCACAGTTACAATATGCAAAAATGGCCTCTTTTTTCTTTGGCTACTGCTCCTTGATATGAAAAAGTAATATTAATTGCTAGCGATTGAGAACAAAATAAACACAAAAGCCTGTACACAAGCTGACACAACCTCAAGTTCCATCCCCGTGCGACCACTTTTTTACTCTAATTGAAGGCTGAGATTTTTGTGATCAGTCCCATGGATGGCTACATGCATGTTGTTCGTGTTCAGCGAATTTAAAAACAAAGAAAAATGCTAAATAAAAATCTGAAGGGATCACATTTTACGGTTCGGCGGTTTCCTTGTTAGTAACACTTTTTCGAAAAAAAAATTTTAGATTCAGATTATGTACAACATTTTAATGTGGAGTTGCAAATATCAAAACATACAGAAGACTTCGAAAATTGGGTCAAAAATGGCTTTAAATTTTAAATTTCAATAAATAGGCTTGCTCCATCCAGGATTTGAACTTGAGGTTATTTCATCAACCACAAATCTGACTCGACTGTGGGTCATAAATAACCACCAACAACACCCAACCACCCCCCGGAAATGGGTACGTGACAAAATTTGGCCGGTTAAAATTTGCCCTAGCCTTAAAAGCGGTCAAAATTTGCTCGGAACTAAAATTTGGGCGTGCGGTCAATTCGTCCACGGTCAATTCGTAGACTGTCTAACACCTTAGTACCTCTACCTAGGTACAATAACCTGAGCACCACCTGGACGCCCTAAGTTGTGTAAAACTACTACAAAACTAAGGTTCTTGCAACTCAAATCGCTGTTTACTCCTACTGCACCAGAAAACCCTCAACTCGAGTTTGCCATGCAAAGATATAGTCCCCCGCCTTACGTTGCACCAAAGAGAGAGAAGAGACAATCAGCGAGAAGTGCAACAACTAGAAGATCTATTATGAGATAAGTTGCGTAAAACTACTACAAAACTAAGGTTCTTGCAACTCAAATCGCTGTTTGAGCATTATAAAACTATCTTCAGAACACAATTTCGGATGAGGTACATTGATTTTTAATTACTTACAGCTAAATCCAGGTGGTGGACTCATATATGGGAGGTGCCAGGTGGTTTTCCCACCCTGAAGCTTACTGGTCGACCTTCGACTTATGATTTGGGGTCGTCCATCTCGGAGTGAGTACTGTTCTTTAGGAAAATATTATGTCAGCTACCACCAGGATTCAAACTTGTAACCTCAAAATTTGGAGCCACCCCCCAGGTGGACGTCCAGCTGGACAATTGACTACAACCTGAAAATTTAGCGACAGAAAAACCTTTTATATATTCACTAATGTATTCAGGACATCGTTTCAGTCAAGATAGAAATGATTATTTGCTCATTCAGAAAAATCCGCTTAAATTTTGATCGTCCACATCGGAGTGGGTATCTGGCCAGAGCATTGATATTCTGAGCAAGTATTGAGAAACAATTTTTCGGTCTTAACAAAAACTGTTTTTAGCACATGATTTTGGGTTCAATAGTACGGTTGTTTCAGCCTTTAGATTGGGCATTTGGGCAATTATAACAAAACTCAAAAATTTTTAGTTCCGTGCAAATTTTGGCCTCTTTTAAAGCCGGGGCAAATTTTGGCGCGGGCAAATTTTGTCCGTAACAGCCCAGAAAAGGGTCGTAGTTTTTGGTCCTCTTAGTCCTAATAGGCGCTGGCCTACCGAAGCCTAAGCCTAAGCCTAAAAGATACCCCATAAATAACCCTCCTTCAGGGAGGGGGTGACAAATAACCCCTAAAGGGGGGAACCCCCCATAAATTATGGGGTGTTTTTATGGGTTTGTACGATCTGACTCGAATTTCCATTAAAATAATTAATTTAGTTCTAAATTACAATTTCCCACACACGGAAAACCCGTAAAACACAGTAGCATGAAGTGTTCCTCGAAATTTGACTAGTATTAGTTGGTTTTCTTCAGAGTCAATTGCTTTTTACAGCCTTGCAGCTGTATGCCTTGGGGTCTTTCAGATTGCAAACCATCGAATATGTCTTGCCACCCAGTTTGGTAGTGGCAGTGGTGTCATTGTTATCAAGCAGTTGCAAGTGTCTCATCAGGGTTTTGAGCTCCTGATAGTCAAAGTCTTTCATAGTGTGGGGATAGCCCAAAAGATTGTAGGCTACAACCCTCACATGGTTTAGGAACTTGTCTTTGTAATTTTCATTGCTAAAAGACAAAGTGGCTTCCATTTCCGCGATGTTCTGCTCCACCACCTGGAAATTGGAGAATGTTGATTTTTGGTAGTATTTTTCAGTGGACAATTCATCTTAGGATGAATTGTGAAATTTAAAAAAAAATATTTGACTTATGCTATGGATACATGGATATCTATGGATACATATCAATTTGTTGGAGAATTTTGACTATGCTTGAACGGGCGGCCCGTTACGGGCCCTATGATTTTTCACCGATTGGCAAAAATTTTGATATGTACAATGAGTACAGTCTAGTCTCGTTTATCCAACACCCCCTCAAGTTCGTTCCCACCTAGGGTCCCACACTTTTTAAGCCAATTTTGATATGTACAATGAGTACAGTCTAGTCTCGTTTATCCAACACCCCTCAAGTTCGTTCCCACCTAGGGTCCCACACTTTTAAGCCAATTTTGATATGTACAATGAGTACAGTCTAGTCTCGTTTATCCAACACCCTCAAGTTCGTTCCCACCTAGGGTCCCACACTTTTTAAGCCAATTTTGATATGTACAATGAGTACAGTCTAGTCTCGTTTATCCAACACCCCCTCAAGTTCGTTCCCACCTAGGGTCCCACACTTTTTAAGCCAATTTGATATGTACAATGAGTACAGTCTAGTCTCGTTTATCACCCCCTCAAGTTCGTTCCCACCTAGGGTCCCACACTTTTAAGCCAATTTTGATATGTACAATGAGTACAGTCTAGTCTCGTTTATCCAACACCCCTCAAGTTCGTTCCCACCTAGGGTCCCACACTTTTTAAGCCAATTTTGATATGTACAATGAGTACAGTCTAGTCTCGTTTATCCAACACCCTCAAGTTCGTTCCCACCTAGGGTCCCACACTTTTTAAGCCAATTTTGATATGTACAATGAGTACAGTCTAGTCTCGTTTATCCAACACCCCCTCAAGTTCGTTCCCACCTAGGGTCCCACACTTTCTAAGCCAATGTTGATATGTACAATGAGTACAGTCTAGTCTCGTTTATCCAACACCCCCTCAAGTCCGTTCCCACCTAGGGTCCCACACTTTCTAAGCCAATGTTGATATGTACAATGAGTACAGTCTAGTCTCGTTTATCCAACACCCCCTCAAGTCCGTTCCCACCTAGGGTCCCACACTTTCTAAGCCAATTTTTTTCCCAGTTGTCTTTGGTTGTTTTAGTCCGAAATATCGCAAGGATTCTGATTTTGCCGATCGTTTTTCCCAAATCCTTTTACGTTGCCATAAAGACCCGCGGCTCTGGTTTATCCGACACCTGATTTTTAAAAAGAAACCTTAAAAAAGAAAAACAACCAAAGACAACTGGGAAAAAATTGGCTTGAAAAAGTGTCGGATAAACGAGACTAGACTGTACCACCTGTACACTTTTGGTCATGGTTCCGAAGTTGAATTAGAACAAAAAATTTAAAAAACTTGAAATTCATCAGAAATTTTGATAAAAAGTTCATAAATATAAATTTTCCAGACCATTTTTGGAGCTGAACAACCACGGCAAACTTTTACTCTATATTCATTTAATGATCGAGAGTGCTTCTCGGAATCATGTCTAAGGTAAGTGAGTGCGCGCATCTCAACCCCAAACCCCCTGCGCCCCCGAAGGGCGCAGGGCTCTGTGGCTCTGTGACTCTGGATGCATGAAAAATTATGCATACCAGAGTTTATTTATGCAGTAGACTCCAAAAAGTAAAAACCTGTCCATTTTACTTTTATTTAACTTAAAAAGACTAAAATTCAGTGAAAATATCCTAAAAAGACCACCTACCCCTGAGTGGTGGAAGGCAAAATTTTTGGACAAAATTCACAATTTGTTTAGTCAGAAAGTGTTTAGAAGTGCTTTTTTATCTTGTTGAGCAGAAAAATGAGGTTGGGAGGTTATTCTGGGTCACTTTTCAAAAAATCCGATATGGGGGTAGAACTATATAAGTCCCTGCTTTTCTAGGACAATGGAAAATCAGCTAAATTGAGCTTAACTGAAATGAAAATTCAACCTACCATGTGTCTCTCAGTTGGATCACTTTGCGAATCGATCTGGCCGAAGCGAAAATTAAATCGAATCAAATCTCTGCGGTTGTTGAATGCCAGGAAGGTGTTCTGCAGCAAAATAAAAACAGTTTTTTTTATTGAAGACTACATAACAACCAAAGTTTCTCACCGACAAAAGCATTTTCCGCCTGGAATTGTCGACTGGGTTCAGAAAGTAGTCTTCGATGAGCATAGCTGTAATATACACTTTTAACAGATTTATCCTTACAACCGCAATTGTTAGATTAGAAACGTGTTCAAGGCGTCTAAATCAGCCATTTGACATGAATGAAGCTGATACAGCAAGTGATAGAGTAAGGAGGTTGGTTGGGGGACGTGGCTGATTCGCCGTCAGCGTAATTTCAGCTCAACCGTCAGCTCAACCTATAGTTCAGTGGGCAAGGAGTGGTCGAATTCGAAAATTGTCGAGTTCGAATCAGTGCTGTAAATGGCATCGGCGCCGAAAATTTGAATGCTGGTGCTCGGTGCGGTGCCCGGTGCCAATATTTTCTAGGCCGGTGCTCAGTTGTTGGTGTTGGTGCCGAAATTTCCAAATTTACAACACTGGTTAAAATCTGCTTGGATGCTACAGTCGAACCTCTCTATAAGACCATCCCTGGGGACCGGCCCTAAGTGGTCTTATAGCAGGAGTGGGGGTAAACTTTGTGGGTTTTCTTTGCCAACGTGGCCAACCAACATTTTTTTAAGTGGTCTTATAGCAGGGGTGGTCTTGTAGCGAGGGTAAACTTTGTGGGTTTTCTTTGCCAACTTGGCCAACCAAAATTTTTTTTAAGTGGTCTTATAGCGAGGGTGGTCTTATAGAGAGGTTCGACTGTATCACACGGCGTGTCAAATTTCAAAATCGCGAAAAGGCTATTTTTCCTGCCAGGACAAAAATCATCGACAATTTTTTATTCATGTAAGACTTTTTGTGGTTTTGAAATTTTTATGATTTTTTCTCTTGATAAAGCATATTGATCGCTGAATCAGTCGCCACCGTAGGTCATATTCCCGAAAATTGTGAAAATCGCATTTTCCCTTCAGGACAAAAATAAGAATTGTTTTTAAATTTCTTTATTTTTGATAAATTGGGTGCTGAATTAAATTATGGAAATTATACAACTGTTTTTTTTACTTAAATGGTCATATTTAGGCTTAAAAAAAAGCTAAGAGTCAGCCTTACACGACGATTGTCAAAAGCAGAAAAGCGGAACCATTATTATCCCCATTATTATCAGTATGTTACTTTTTCCCTAAAATGCAGAGTTTTTTAGTTTCAATGATTTTTAGTAAAAATTTTGAAATTTTACTTAACATCAGCAATAAGTTATTTAAATCACTGCTAATCACTCATTTCCAAAAACCTTACAAAAATGTTTGAAGAAAAATTTAAACTTTGGCCCGCAGGGATATTTCAAATACCGATCATTTTAAAAAGATCTTACGCACATCGGAAAGCCCAGACTCTGAACTTTCAGATTTATGAATTGTTTGTCAAAATTCAAAAATTTTTCCTAAGAAATCATTAAAATTTAGAAAAGGGAAAAAGTAGGGAAAAAGTAACATACAGTCGACTTTCAGTATTTTGAAACTAAAGTGGCGGGTTATCGAGAGGCGCGGGTCTTAGTGGCAAAATTTTAAACATTTTTAAAAATGACCGGCAAAATCAAAATCCTTGCAATAATTTGCACTGGACTGATGAATCATATTCGGCAAAAATTTTCAAAAATTGAGGTAAAAAAAGTGTGGGACCCTAGGCGGGAGCGAACTTGAGGGGGTGGCGGGTTACTGAGAGTCGACTGTACTGAAATTCAGCTTGAATAGTAACAAGGACGGACTATTTTTCCAGATTTAAAAATTATTGTGTAGCCCTGACTTTCAGCTTTTTTTTGAGCCTAACCATGGCTGCTCAAGTGTGACAAAGGTTGTAGAAACCCACTAATTTAGTTCAACATGTAATTTAAGGAAAATGAAGAAATTTCAGAAAATATTCTGATTTTTTTCCCTCATTCGCGATTTTCGAAATTTGACACGCCGTGATCAACATACCGTATTATCTTATACAAGGGACCACAGGCGCCTATCGGCGCCTCTATAGTATTTCGAAATTTCAATGAGGGGCTATGACTTCATTCATAAAATCAGGTATATCCCCTATTAGAACTCATTTTTTTCGCCTGTTCTTTTTTTAAAACGAAAGCTGACATTCTGGGGAACATGATGGTATTAGCGACAAAAGTGATTTCGCTATCTACGACCCGTTCTGGCCTTCGAAGTAAAAAAGCGTTAACCTCCCACCCACCCACTCGCGCATGCCAAATACTATATAAGATACCTCGATAAATGGACACCCCCTTAAGTTCGTTCCCACCTAGGGTCCGACACTTTTTTTAAGCCTGATTTTTATCGTCTTTTACCGAACATCACGATTCGTCAGTCTGGTGATCAGTGATGTCACCGCATCGGGTGCCGCACCGGCACCGGTGATTGACTTGCACCTGCACCGGCCGGTGCCGGTGCAGGTGCGGGTGGAAAAATTTTTTGGAGCCGGTGCTGGTGCCGGTGCGTGATTTTTTAGGCTGCACCGGCACCGGCAGCATAAAAATTATATGTGATTTTTCATTGACCGAATATAGGCTGCAAATTTTATTTCAAATTTTCATGACATTTTGACATTTCAAATTACATATTATTTAATTCATGCTGCATATTGTTAAGAAATAAAAATGCACGAGAAACTTGCTGTCTTCATAATTATAAAACAATGAGGTGCCGTACGGCACCGGTGTGGACCGACTGCACCGGCACCGACCCGGTGCCGGTGCGGTGCTGGTGCGGAAAATTTTGGAGGCCGGTGCCGGTGCAGTGCTGGTGCGGAAAATTTTGGGGGCCGGTGCCGGTGCAGTGCTGGTGCGGAAAATTTTGGAAGCCGGTGCGGGTGTTTAGAAATTTACATCACTGCTGGTGATCGAATCTGTAAGGGTCACGATTATACTGGTCATTTCGCAGTTTTGTCATTCAGACCCGCGTGTCCGTTTATCGAGGTTCGACTGTAGTAGCCTATCTGTATGTCTCATATTTTTTTATCAAAAACACCAATGCTCACCTGGATTAGCCACCTTCTCCGCCAATCTAACCATCATAGTCGGATAGTCCATAAACTGATTGAGCAGTTTCTGACTTTCCAAATGGAACAGGAAGACCACTGGGATCGATATATCATCAGGTATCTTGTCGGCCGACATGGCAAATTGGGGAGATAACTCGGCACTGCTTCCGATTTGGTTGTCTAGACCGTCTAATACACGGATTTAAGCCCAAGCAAATGCCTACCTGTAATAATCAGACCCACAGCACCGGCCTCTTGAGCATATTTAGCTTTGTTTTGAAACATGCATTCACCTCTTTGAGCCACTGCTATTTTGCCGGTTACCTGGGCTGGATTGGTGTATGGCGAGCAACCATGCACGGGCACAGATCCAGCCAGCTCTGATTGTACCTGAATAAGGGTTAAATTGAATAATTTTCTGAGGCATTGCCCACCCCTGGATGATTCGTCAGTTCGAAACCGAATTGAGCAGGGGATGCTGTGAATTGGACATTTCCAAAGTGAGGCTCGGACACCACTTGGACAATGCGCTCAGCCCGATGGTTGTTGCCAAGCTCTCGGGCCTGTTCTTTGGCCATTTCAGCCATTTCTTGCATGAATTGGAGACCTTGAAGGGCTAGTACAGCGTTCTCGGCCTGCAAATGGGGAATTGTAAAAAGAGTCAAATTGATTGGCTTTAAGTATAGTGGCTGGCCCCCTAGGAATCAGCTTTTTTAAAAGTCATCTTTTTGTGGCTTTTTCAAAAATCTGATTTATGCTACCCACTCAACTTTCCGAGTTCTACAAAACGGCAATAACAGATTTTTGAAAAAGTCTAAAAAAATATGTGTTTTGTCAAAGTTGAGGGCAGCTGAGGGTCAACTCTGGTCCACCCTCAACTTGGCACTTGTTCGGTTGGGGGGCCCCTTTACAAAATTTCACTTGTGGTCTAACGGCCACTTTTTTCGTAGCACAAGTTCCTCATTTTTTGAAGTTTGATTTTATTGAGTATTGTCTTAGATAATGGACGAGCTTAAAAGTTTCAACTTGGACAAACTGTATGCAAAGCTCTTTTTGCCAGAAGATCAGTTTATTGGATGGCGATCAAAGTTGATTAGCTACATTGAGGAATTTCTTTGGCGCCGCCTGTTCAGTGGTGATAACGTCTTCTATCATTTTTGGCATCAGATTAGTGTGTATGAGGATTACAAATGTGAACTCGATATTTGATTTTCAGTTGTTATTGTTCAAAACAGAAATAAAAATTATTTGGTCAAAAATATCAGGGCCCCCCCCAACCGAACAAGTACCCTCAACTTTGTCAAAGCACATATTTTTCTAAACTTTTTCAAAAATCGGTTATTGCCATTTTGTAGAGCTCGGAAAGTTGAGGGGGTAGCATAAATCAAATTTAAAGCCACAAAAAGATGACTTTTAAAAAGTTGACCCTAGGGGCTCAACCACTATGACTACAGCCATAGGATTTGAATCACCAAATTCACCGATTTTTTTATCAAATAATTAAAGTTTCCTTTTTTGACATTCCCGTTATAAAACTGTAAACACGTTTGTATAAAAATGTAGCTGAACGTGTCTGCTTCTAAAACAGCTGGTACCGTATTTCCTCTAATAGCTCCCCCCGGGGGAGTTACTTTTTGGATGCCCGAAAATCGGAAAATTTGAGGTCAATCTCGAGATTTTTGGGTGCTCAAGTAACATCTGGAAAGTGCAATCGGTAGAGCTCGCGGGATTTAAGAAAACGCGTGAAACAGCTTTGCAAAAATTAGGGGGTTATTAGAGCAGGGGGAGCTATTAGAGGTAATACGGTAAGTGACATTAAATGATTTTGAAAAATTAGTAAAAAATCTGAATACAGGGTGTGTCAAATTCGCACTGTGAATAAATGGTGGTGCCGCCGCAAGGATTGTTACCGTATTAAGGCTAAGGCCCCACCTCCAATAAGGCCCACCTCAAATCAGGTCTAATTAGGCCAAAAAGGCGACTTCTAATAAGACCCCACCTCCAATAAGGTGTTGAAAAATAAGGCCCCTTGGGGTCTATTTAAAGATAATACGGTACTTTGTCTATTTTGTTAGTGTGTTTACAGGGTGAGTAAGGATGCCAAAGATCGTTTATTATGCTGGTAAAGGCTGAAACAGATTTAACTAGAATGTTGTTGTTCAAAAAGTTCCCTCAGATTTTTTAATCAAATTTTCACAACTATGAATGCTCTGGGTTTTCAATTCGAGGGTTAATGGATGCGGTCGAGCTAAGGGTAAAGCTATCGATCTCTATCAGGAAACAGCGGTCCACTACGAAATAAAATATTTGTCGAATTTGTGGTTAAATTTGTTGAATAAAAAATCGGCGGAACTTTTCGTACAATCTGGTATAAGAAAAAAATGGTGAAGAAAACCCGTTAAATTATTATAAAAAAGGCAAAGATTTAAGACAACAGGGTAGGTGCACATAGTGGGTGAACAACGGGACAAGAAAAGCTTGACTTTTTAATAGGCTTGTTGCTAGGGTTGGACAAGGCCGGTTCTTGCATAGTTGCGGTTAACCAGGTCCTGCACAAAACTTTCAAAGGAATTTATATCAGCTTTTAGTGCCATTGGATGCGCAAGGAATTTTTAGCACCCATTTTAGACGTCATCGAAGACGAAAGAAAATAGAAGCACAAAGTTGAAAAAACAGCCGTAAAAGACCAAAATAACCGACCCGGTTAACCGGATGCGAATTTAGGGTCTTTTTCGGCTGTTTTTTCAACTTTTGGTGTATTTCTATTTTCTTTCGTCTTCGATGACGTCTAAAATGGGGTGCTAACAATTCCTTGCGCATCTAATGGCACTAAAAGCTGATATAAATTCCTTTGAAAGTTTTGTGCAGGACCTGGTTAACCGAAACTATGCAAGAACCGGTCTTGTCCAACCCTAGTTGTTACACAGTTAACTCGATTTTTGAAAATTTTTTTAACCTTATTTCTTGTTTTTATGTTATTTCTCCCCGAAAATTTGAGCAATTTTCCACACGATTGAAAGCTGAGAATGTTGGCTACATAATAGTAAAGAAGTTTCTCGGTTTAGTTCACAAAAAGGAACTTATATATTCGATTGGAAATACGTTCGAACTTTTCTAGTTGTTTCGCTCGAAAAAACTCGAAAAAGTTCGAACGTATTTCCAATCGAATATATAAGTTCCTTTTTGTGAACTAAACCGAGAAACTTCTTTACTATTCTGTAGCCAACATTGTCAGCTTTCAATCATGGGGTAAATTGCTCAAAATTTCGGGGGAAAAAAGTGGCATAAAAACAAGAAATAAGGCCAAAAAAATTTAAAAAAATCGAGTTAACTGTGTAACAAGCCTACTTTTAAATTTTAAGGTCAAAAATAGTAGTTGTACATATATATCACATAGAAATTCGAGAGTTTCATAAAATGAAGCAATCTAGCAGTCCGCCCAAAGGTTTTCACAGTTTTTGACTAATGGAGGTCTGGATCACAATGATTTTTACAGTCTGGCACATTCTAGAGGGTGAGCCTTGAGGCCGGGAAACCCTGGAACAACTCCAGCGGTTTTCAACGAGATATAAAGTTTTTTTCTGAAACTGAGCTAAAGCTTTAAAGTCAAAAATAGTAATGTTCATGGATGGGGTCGAACATGAGGACTTTCAAAAAAACGGCTCACACTAACCAATACACCATGTATGCGACAGTATCCCAAACGCACCCCCCTTGAAAATTTTTTTGCTTTTAAATAAAAGTACCCATTTTCAGCTGAAAATTTTTATTCTGAGGCACCCCAGTAGGCGGAAATTCCACAGCAATCCGAATTATAAAGCAGAATTTGAAAAAAATACTTACTCGCTGAGATATGACCTTAAGGTGGAGTAAAGTTAAATGGTCATTTTTTTTAATATTGATACTCCAACTTAAGGTCAAGGTATAAGACTAAGTATTTTTTTTCAAATTCTGCTTTATGATTCAGATTGCTGAGGAATTTTCGCCTACTGGGGTGCCTCAGAATAAAAATTTTCAGCTGAAAATGGGTACTTTTATTTAAAAGTACAAAAACATTCGAGGGGGTGTGCACTTGGGCTTTTACGCATGTATGCATGTAAACCCCTAAGCTAATGTTTTTTGCAATAAAGGTCTAATAAAAAATTTCTACACCACATCATTATGCTAAAAAGTGACCAAATTTAAAGCGACATTCAAAAAATTACAACACAAAACAACACAATAAAACTACAGCAACTACCAATCTGGAATCTCAATTTACACATTCTAATCTACATGGTCATGATTTTTTTCACTTTCTCCGGCCTCCTTCTTCTGATCGCTTCTAGAGCGGAAGAACCTGTAGCAGACCAGTGTGGTGAAGATAAGGATGACCGAAGCCGCGAGTACAAATATCCACAACACAAATATCAGCAAAACCATCCCCGTCATATTCATAATTGCAGTTTTGGATGACTGTAGAGACAAAAATTCTTCCGCATTAGACTTCCGCTCCAAGATAGCGTCCAGGTCTATGGTGCAAGAAGGAGACGGGTAAGCTGTGGCAGGATCGGAGGAAAACCATTCGGCCTAAAAATCACCATTTTTTTAATGTTTTAGAACTAAAAATGGCTAAATGCCCGCCCGATCCACCATTGCTTACCCCGAAAAATAGGAGGATAGCTGGTTTGGGATTTTTTAATTTTCGATTTTTTGTTCAATTAAGTACCTTATTTTTGTATGAGGCTTTTTAGCAGCTGAAATTTGAATAGGAAACTGAATCACATACCAGAATTTTGAAAAAATATGGTTGCTTGCCAAAATATGACCTAAAGTTGGATTGCCGACATTTTAAAATGAAGACAATCCAACTTCAGGTCATGTCTCGGCAAACAAGCACTAATTTAAAATTCTGTTTTCTTATCCAGTTTTTTGAAAAAAAATCGGCTGCTTAGGGGCACCAGAAAAAAAATTACATAAAAAATACTTTTTATTGAAAAAACATCAAATTAAAAAAAATCTCAATCTGGCTATCCTACTAAAAAAACCTCTACTTGGATTCAAAATCGTGTTTTTGGCATTGTGTTTTTGACCCAATTTTCGAAGACTGCTCTCAGGCAAGTTACACTTCAAAATGTAGCTTAGATAATGAGCTACAAGGTAAGTGGTAGGTTGCCTGATAAAAAAATTGCAGAAACTGGTCCAAAACTACTTCGAATCAGAAGTAAGGGTTTCTTGAGCACTGTTTTCAAAAGTCACACTATCACACTTGGGTCACACTAACTTCACCGACTTTTTTATCTGAAATTTTGTTTTCTTGTCTCAGATGATTTTACACCATCTTTTAGCTAAGATTTTTCTCTATCAATTCAGTGCTCAAACGTCTCAGTTAAAAATAATTTTTGACAAAATCACACCAAGTGTGACCTTAAAGTCACACCTTTTCATAAAAATTGTGACTTTAAAGCCACACTTGGTGTGATTTTGTCAAAAATTATTTTTAACTGAGACGTTTGAGCACTGAATTGATAGAGAAAAATCTTAGCTAAAAGATGGTGTAAAATCATCTGAGACAAGAAAACAAAATTTCAGATAAAAAGGTCGGTGAAGTTAGTGTGACCCAAGTGTGATAGTGTGACTTTTTGAAAACACTGTTCTTGAGTGGGAATATGGTATTGGTGTTGTTGAAAATACAGACTGATGGTTACTTTTCGGCACAAAAAACAATAACAATAGTAGGACTGACTTAAATTGCACAAACAATGGTTAGGCACACCAAAAACAATGGTTAAAGTAAGAAATGGGTGATTTATTCACTTATCTCTATGATCCAACTCTTTTTCACCACAATTTTTCATGTATTCTACAAGTCTTTATTTTACGGCACTCCAGGAGCTTGGTGTCCTAACTTGGTGTCGCTAGCTTGGTGTCCTAATAAAGGTGCCGTAAAATCAAGACCGGCTGACGCTAAGCGGGATCGAACTTGAATAATTTTAGTTTCAAAAAAAGCTTGCTAAAAACGGGACCAGGTGAGGATTGAACTTTTGGGGGTTTTACTATATCGAAATAAGACCGTAGAAAAATATGTTTTTTTTTAAATCCACAGGCGCGACGAAGGCACGTTCCTCGACTTTGCAGATTTAAAGTTCAAAGTTTTAAATCAGAAACTGTTAAGAAATCTTTCTTCTTTCATGTTAAGCAGAAAAACTATCTTGAGACGGTAAAAGGACAGTTGCCGGCTAAACTGATTGCCGGCCCCCAATTGCCGGCCATATATATATTTTTATTAAAGGAAATCAAAAATTTTGAATAAAAACAAATCTTTTTCTAACTTAGGCGAAAGCTTACGTGCAAGATAGGCCAAGATGGGGCTCAAATGTGTGGAACAGCGGTTAATTCATCCCCAACAAATTCATAACCTAGATGGGAGAAGGGTTTTTCAGCACAACTCCAAATTAAAATAGTAGTCCTCAGGACACCTATATTTCACTGCCAATCAAAAAACTCCGTTATATTGAGGGTTTCTTTATTAAGTCGGGACCGGCTAAGGTGTCCGTTATAGAGGGAGTCCGCTGTAGAGGGAGTCCGTTAAAGAAGGGGTACAATTAACCTTATCATAGGCAAATCGAAACAAAACAAAAAAATTAGTCCATTATAGAGGGAGTCGACTGCTACCTATTTTGGAGGAGAACAAATCCAGCTTAAAAGGGCATGTCCGTGCACTACACGGAGTCAGCCGTTCCCTCTTTCACTGATTTTGCATCAAGTTTAAAAGATTTATTTAATCAGATTATTTTTATTTAATTTACTGTGGATGAAATTACCTAAATCCACCATGTGTCCTTTGTAAAGGAAGGCTGTTAAGAAACAGCTAAAAAATAAATTTAATTTCTTTGATGACAATATATATATGGCCGGCAATCAGTTTGGCCGGCAACTGGGTGTCGTTCCTTCAGACTTCTTTTTGGTCTCTTTCCAAAAAAAAGGAGGCATGGTGTAAACTAAAGCGGTAGCTTTTATATTTCTGAGAATGAATTGTCCAGGAGATGAATTGTCGCGGAGATCAATTATCCGTGTACCATTTTGCTTATATCTGTCGTTTGTATTGATTTATAATTTGTCGTTTCAGTGCATTCAAACTGTCGAAATGGACTACTACTTCTTGATCCCGATTGGCATAGTCGTTTGCCTTATGTAAGCCTTCTTCTTGACATTCATAGCTAATCTTCATTTTCTTGAATCTAGTTGCTTATTGTATATCGTCGTCAGTGTATCAGTCGCAAACGACCGCCGAAGAGGATGCTTCAATGGTGGATATGCAGGCTACAATGGTGGGTATGCAGGATACAGCTGCGGAAATCATCATGGTAATTGCTGAAGAATGCATGGCTGAGCAAATGAGTCATCAAAGAACAAATAAATTGTGTCTGGTTTTTAATAATATGTACTACATTTGTTCTTATGCATTATACTTCTGTTTTTTCGATATAAATCTTATTTTAGTTGGACCCAAAAGCAGCCGTAGAAGCTGAATTCGACCTTGTTTGACTCGTTTGCTTATATGGACCGGAGAATCCGGTCCAATTTTTGCCTTGGTCCCCCTTGTTGTTTTTTTTGAGATAGGGTAGGTTTTAGACAATCCAAAACAATTACAGGAAAGCAGGGCAAAAAAAAAAGGGGGGACCAAGGAAAAACAACAGGGGGGACCAAAGTAAAAATGGGGCCGGATTCTCCGGTAGCACCGTTTATATTTTTCAATTAGGTATTTGCTTTCCCTTTTGTTTTAGAACTAAGATTTGTGGTCGTCTTAGTTGTGGTCATGCGTTGGCACGGAGAAAGTGTGTCGGGAACACGCGTTTTACGACTGTTAGTCGAAAAAATAAAATGCATACTACCACCGGGATTCGAACTCGTGACCCAAAAATCCGCCCTAAAATGCCTTGGACCCCCTGGTTTTTGACCACTTTTAACTGGCCATGACTTCTTTTGGGTAAGCAAACCCTATTTTTTCAAAGTTTTTGGTTTATTAAATTGACTATTCCGCAGCGAATAATGTAAACAGATTTACCGTACGAGTGCTGGAACATGGCCAATCGTTTTTTGTGACATACATATAGACAGATACAGCGCGAAAATAAAAAGGAGACTTGCTGGAATTTTCGTCAGACGTTTGCGATAAATATTCGAAAATGTCTGGTTGCATTTATGATGCCTTTGTGACAAGTAGGTTCTCAATAAATCAAAAACAAGTAAGCTAGAAATAAACCCTACTGCTTGTGCACTATGACTCAACTGGAGTCGACCATCCGCATGAATCTCCACTTCTATTCCCATTTTCTTGAGTTGAGCCAGGTGTTCCATGTTGGTTGCGCTGAATGCCCAGGCTTTCAGTCGGTCGCTACTGAAATAAACACAATAGTAACCAGAAAATAGAAATATGGTCAAAATAGACTTACGCCTTGGCGCAGGTCTGTTGACCTCCGTCAGAACTACCGCCCAAAGCTGCAGTTATCGAGGTGACATGCCCGAGAAGTTTGTTTACATTTTTGCGCACTGAACTGCCAAACGAGACCTAAATAAAAAATGTTAAGGAGTGCTTTATCAAAAAAAAAATTAGGTGTTCTGGGACCCAGACCCTGAGTCTGTATTTCAAGGCACTATTTTTTTATAAATTATAGCGTAGTGGTGTCGTAGTCGCACAGTGGTGAAGTTGTCCGTCACAGGTTGTTTTCTGAAGGTTTCGAGTTCTACCCCACCTCTGGACATCTTAATTTTTTCTACTTTTTGCTAATATTTTTTATAGGGTTGTTACACAGTTAACTCAAATTTTCAAATAATTTTTACCTTTTTACCTTGTACATTTTTTTGTACAACTCGAAATCGAGTTGTACAAAATCGAGTTGTACTGACTCAAAATTGTTTTCATCAAAATAGATCAATTTTTGCGAACTGAATGAAGAAATTTTTATACAACTGTGTAGCCAGTGACCTAGGCTTTCAGTTGCGGGGTCACATATTCAAAATTTTGTTAAAAAAAATACACATGAAAACATCAAAAAGGTCAAAAAATTTTGAAAATTCGAGTTAACTGTGTAACAACTCCAATAACGAGGTTTGACTGTATTAGTATTTTTTATTACCTGACTGAAAAAACCGAAAAAATTGGCAGTGTTTCGATGAGCTTACTCCGAGTGAGAATCTCAGTGAGCTCACTCAGTGAGAATCTCACTAACAGCCTGTGAGGACAAATCCAATTCTCACTCACTCTCACTCACGCAATATTATTCTCACTCAATTCTCAATGAGAATCTGTGAGAATTTGAAGCAATTTTCAAAGTATTGTTTTGTATCATTAATTAATTAATTCCAGTTATTCCAGTATTAATTCCAGTCAAGCATCAGAAAATAAAAATAGACGGTTGATAATTGTTACGTAAGATTGTAGGTAAACGAATTTTATAAAAATCAGGTATGAAGTCGGTCATGAGGTGTTGAAATTATCAATCGAAAAATAGTCATACTAAAAATATTAATACATATGTAACATATGTAAATGAGTTATTTAGGAAATGCCAGCAAAATAAAAAACCGTACAAGCAAAGCCATCAAAAATTGAGTAGAGTATAGGCTAAACTTGAGAAATGGCTAACTCAACTTGCTCTTTTGCAATCTCCTTTTGTTTCTTCTTCGAGCGTACTTCAGTGATTTTATTTATTATTTTATTTCCTCTCTTGAATGCACAAACCTTTGTTTATATCAATTCTCGAAATTTCATTTAATAAGTGGGTGTTGTTGGAAATTAATGAAATAAAAGCCTGTACCTGAAAATTTTTGGCTTATTTTATTTTGGCTATCACTGAGATCTCAATGAGATTCTCACTCTCGGCGAGGACACATGTTTATATTCTCACTCTCACTCACAGGCTGTGAGGACGAATTTTTTCATTCTCACTCTCACTCACAGCCTGTGAGGACAAATCCAATTCTGACTCACTATCATTCACAGGCTAAAAAATCGTCCTCATCGAAACGCTGAAAATAGGATACCACCTTATACGGCTCGTTTCATCACTACTCATTTCATAATAATCATAATTAAGTTTGAACTAAGCTTTAAATTAAGTTGGGAAACACGTTGAGCTTGCCCAACATACGCTGGCCTACCATTGCCTAAGGCCTAAAACGCGAGTTTAAGCTTAAAAAGGTTGATATGAAATAAGTGGGATGAAATGAGTTGTGATAAATTGAGTGTGTACACTTGATACTTAATGATACTTAAAGCCCCTACCCGGGCACTTCCACCTGAGTACCGGCACTTAGTCACAGCCTCGCCGTTCCTAACAGGAAAACGTCCCTTAGAGCGAAACGTCCCCTACAGAGAAACAGCTTACAGGGAACTGGCCTTACAGGGAAACGTTTTACCCGGAAACGAATTCCCAAAAATTAGTAAAAACCATGGAAGACCAAACCAGACGGCTCAGTTACAACAAAATAATTTATTTATTTACTTAAGCTGGATACCTTACAATATAAACCTTACAATATATGTGTGTTTCAAACAGAGTACAATGGAACAATATTGCAAACAGTGTACAAGGATGTCTGCATGGATCCTTTAGCCTTCTAGCCATGCTTCTTATTTCTTAGAGCTAAGCTTCAGCGCAGCCGACATTTCATCCTCATCAACAGCCTTCAGCATTCGACGATTTTTGCGACGCTTTTTTTCAAGACTTGTAATTTCGATGGTGTTCGGAGCCAGCCTGATATCATCCCCATCATCCATGGCTAGAAGCTTGTCTGAATGTACCTCCGGCAGACTAAAAAATAAGTCATGATGATGGAAGTTGATAACGCAGACTCACTCTTTCTCCTTAGCTGGCACTAGAGGCGGTGGAATTGAAGCTGGCTTCTGCCTGAAATAGGGCTATTAGATCAACTATGTGACAAATATGGATCAAACACCCTTGTTTCAGATCTTTAGATACTGTAGGCGGTGGAATCGGAACTAACTTCTGCCTGAAATGCAATTTTTAAATCGACGAAGTTATAACTGAGTTATAAACCCCTACTTCAAATCACCAGACACTGTAGGAGGCTGAGTAGTAGCAGTTGGCTTGACCACCTTCACGTCTGGCAAGCACGTCACAGCCACAGAAGCAGACGGATTTGCAGTTGAAGCCGTTGGCAAGACATGCTTTGGTCGGCACACATACTTGCAGCAGATGAAGATGATTGCTAGAATCAGCGAACCAGCCACACTAAAGCGTAAAATTACGTCGCTTTTACAATAGTCGATCCCACTTACATAAAACACGAGATACCAATAGCGATCATATGCCACAACAATAACGCAGAAGGAGCATCAATTGTCTGCTCGACCGCAGGCTGAAGAATCTTGTATTCAGAGCGCTGAAATTATTAGTTTGAATTGAAGCGGAACAAGTGGATCACTTACAAAGCGAACAGACACATCACAGTCGAAATTGCCGGACAACGTGAAGTTAGCCAGATATCCTCCCTGCTGGCTTTTGTCGTTCTTCTTGAAGTTGGTTGGGCAGATAAAATATTCCCTCAAATTATCATGTGCATCCAATAGCTTTGTGTGACCATCCTCGATTGAAACTTTCATTTCATCCTCGGCACTTCGCTTGCCTCCTAAAAGTTACAACATTTGATTGAAAGCCAAAGTATCATGTACCTCCCGCTCCCACATGAAGGCTTTCACTGGTCCACTTGAAGCTATTCGAGCATGCATCCACATAAGAAAATCCAATTCTAAAACATAGACCGACAATTTTGATTAAAGCACTGGACAAAATATTCACTTCTTTGGTTCCTCATAATTCCAGCATCCCTCAGCTGGTCGAATAGCAACAAAAGAGATGGCGTGCTCATCCGGAATAACTAGCTCGACTTTTGCCAATCCAGAATTTTTCTTGAGCTTCAGCGTGCTAAAACATAGAGATAGTAGACAATGAAAGACAATCAATAATCACTCACATGTTTCCCGAGCTGTCGAGCGAATAAGGCAGCTCTCCCGCCAACAAGTCACCATTGAAAGCATCAGAAGGCATAGAAGAAAGAGCACTTGCGGCAAAACTATAGCCGAACACACCGATAGCAACAACCAACAGCAGAAACTTCGAGCAGTAGCCACCAAAGCGAAACATAGCACCTAGAATAAAAAAGCATAAATTTGATCAATCAACACATCCATACTTGCACGCAGCGCCGGGTAAACATAGCTGACTTAAGCGCCTACGCCGGTGGCACTTTCAAAAAAACACCGGCGCTGCAGCCGGCGGTATTTTAAAAAAAGCGCATTTTAGTCTTCAGCAGAATTTAATTTTTTCAATCCCGTTATCAAATCTGATACGTTTTCGTATTCCTCGTCAAAATTTAGCCTGCAGGGCTAAGTTCACAATGTAGAGGCAAAGTGAGATGCAAAGTGAGCGCCTTTTAATGTTTAGATTAGGGTAGTACACGGTCGGTTAACCGACCCGGTCGGTTAACCGAACCGGAATGATTTTGGGCCAATTAACCGAAACCGAAAACCGGGTACGAAAAATCCCGGTTAACCGAAAACCGGGTACGCCAGACCCCGGTTTTTCCGGTTTAAGCACTGGATAAGATGACCCAACAAAATAAACAAGCACTGTATAAAATGACCCAACAAAATCAACAAGCACTGGATAAAATCATGCAACGAAAGTGTTCACTATTGCTTTTAGTAGAGTTGAAAATTGCTCGTTAGTTGTTTCTTCTCGTTCTTTGTTTATGTTCTGATCGCTATTTCATCTCTCATCATTGCTCAAACTTACGTGTGTGTTTTTTCCAGAAATGCCGCTTGCGAAGACAGCCAAAATCTGGAAGTTCTTTGGAGTCGTAACCGCCGATGGGGAAACAAAGCGCCAATGTCTGAAGTGCAACAATTTACTTCCAGTGCCAAAGGATGCGTCTACGTCTCATTTGATCAATCATCTGAAGTCGAAAGGGCATGAGGAGCAGTTCAAAGAATATGAGTCGGATAGGCCATGCAAGGTATTTATTTTGTGAAAATTTTAAAATTGTGTATTGCATTATTCCTTATTTAGATTTCTCCGATTACTTCTTTCTTCTCGGTGCAGCAGGGCAGAGAAGATCTTCAGCGCAAAATGGACGAAGAGCTGGTCAGAATTATGGTACGCCAGAATGCTTCGATGTACTTCTTCGACGACCCAGACGAACAAGCAAGGACGGCGAAGGCATATCCGAATCTCAAGGTAACTAGAATTTTGCGTGAGTGGCCATTGAAGCATCTGTTTTTAGATTTATGGTCGACAACATTACAGCAGAGTGGTCATTCCATCTATGGCGGGACAAATAAAGGAGAAGATTGTGCAGCAAATTGGCAGAGGACATTTCTCTATTACAAGTGACGGATGGCAGAAGCCAAGCAAGTTTCCAGCCTTGCTCAGGTTTATTTTTAATCTTCTTGCGTTTAGAATTGACCTCTTTTAGCGTTACAACACACACTGTGAATAATGACTTTGAGCGACTTGACAATGTCTTGGCTACAATTCCGATGGAAAGGAGCACACTGGTGAAGAGATTGCAAAGTTGATCGAGCAGTGCCTGCAGAAGAATGGCCTTACAATAGAGCGACTCGTGGCAATGGTGCGGGATGACGCAAGCAACATGCAGAAGTCGTGTAGGCTACTTGAGATTGAAAGGTCGGTGATTGTCCATTCTTGTTGTTGTTGTTACTATGTTTATTTTCCATTTCAGTTTCCAATGTTCCGCTCACTTCTATCATCTGGTCATTGTCGATGCCTTGAAGTCAATTGCAGGCGCCTCGGATCTCATTCTCAAAGTTCGTCAGTGGGTCGGAGGCACTCATCGTTCGTCCTTGGCCGGACTTCTTAAGCTTGCTCCATCGACTGTTCCAGATAAAGAAGAAATCGAAGAGGACAAATCAGATGTTGAAGGTACAGAAAATTATGATTGAATGCTCCGCTAATTGTTTGATCATCTTATGTGGTGTCAATAAAGTGTCCAATTGAATTTATGGATATCCGAGCCGAAAATTAAGAAAAACCGGGTCGGTTAACCGGGTACTGGTAATAAACCGTAACCGAAAACCGGGTACGCCAAAATGCGGTTAACCGAAAACCGGGTAGGACCAAATTAACCGTAACCGTACCACCCTAGTTTAGATCTACAAATTTTTGCTGAAGTGGCTATAGCCTTCCCCTGTAAAATTTTTTGGAAAAATTGTTAATTAAAAACACTATAAAACTCGAAAACCGTATAGGTAAAATGACCTCTAGGAGGGGCTCTATGCGATATTTTACAGGGTGCGCCAATTTTTTCGCACGTAATTGTTTTGGCCATAACTTTTTTGTTTTTCATGATTTTGACGTAATTTTTTTTTAAAGAAAGCTGAGACTCTAGGCAACCGAACCGTACCAAACATTGACAAAAAAATTTATTTGAACACCACTTTGTGACAACAGTCAAAATAAACAACTCTTTTCACTCATATTCCTGCTCAACTGATCTTCCGTTCACTTCTAGGCAGTATTCGAGGCGGCTTTGATATGCTCCCATTGCTCTGTTGATCAGTTGCGTTCCCCCAGAAGCATTCCCTCTTCGATGGATGGGCCGAGGAACTCCGACTTCACCGGCTCCGTTTGCCTGGCCGCCCTATTCGCCTGATTTGACGCCTTGCGACTTCTTTCTCTGGGGATGTGTGAAAAGCAAGGTCTACACGACTCCAATCACTTCAATGGCCGAGCTCAGAAGAAGAATCACACAAGCGTTTGCAGAGCTGCCTGGTGAGATGATGAACGCAACTGAGGTTAAAAGGTTAGCTGCGGTCGTCTTTGTTAGACTCGACCTCAAGGAATTAGAGAAAAGTTGACTTGCTGTGGAAAAACACCTTTCTGATGCCACACTTGAGAGCGAAATACCGTATTTCCTCTAATTACCGCCCCGGGGCGCTTATTTTTCGATCGACCTCTAGAGGGGGCGCTTATTAGAGTCATTTTGAAATTTTCGGGTGGAAATCCAAAATCAAAAAAGCAGAATCGGCAGAGCTCGCGGGAACTAAGAAAACGCAAAAAAACTTGCTCGAAAAAAAATTCCTGCTCTGAAATACAGACCCTCAAAGTCGAGGGGGGGGCGCTTATTAGAGGGGGGGGCGGTAATTAGAGGAAATACGGTAGTCAAATATTTGGGTTAGGGAAGCGTGCTGCATTCTTTGTCTAATTGTACACTTTTCCGTAACCTGGATTATCTGGCCTGTAATTGAAAAGTTACTTGTAGCAAAATCTGGGATCAAAGAAAGCTCCATAACCGACTTCAGGCTGATTGAGTAATTCTTTAGTTCGAGCTCCAAGTTTGTCATTTAAATTGACGGCAAATTCACCGTAAAAATTCTCCAAATGCTCGGATAGCTTTCGTACGAAAAACGGATAGCAGGAAGGGGGAGCGTTATGATAAGATCCCTAAATAAATTATTGCGCTTCAATTTTCACAGTCATCCATAAAATATTAACAAACCATTTTCGTGCAATCATTAAATGGTTGAAGAACTTGAATTACATCCCCAATTTCATCAAAGTCAGCTGTTGACAGATTCTTTATGTACTTAGAGATTGTGCATGCAGGATACTGTTCAGCATATTTAAGAAGATTCAGCTTGTGGTGAATGACAGAACCAAGCCTTTCCAAAGTCGAATTCCACCTTGTCTTGATTTGCTGAAGATATAAACTTAGACGCTGCAAGCAAATAAGCAGATCTATATAAATACTAGCTTAAGCGTTGTTGATTCATCGCCTTGCAGCTCACGGAACCAGATGTAGCACATGACAGAAACAATAGGAACTAAAATATCGAATTGCAAGTCAACAAAATGAACAATATTCCAATATTTTGCCTCTGAATGTTTGCTTTAGAGCAACCACCACGTTTGGAACCAGCCAAGTTTGGAGCTCCGTCACGAGTCGCTGATAATATGTTGACTTTATCTATCTTGAGGGCTGTCGCGATGGAATTGATCTTGTTAGCAATATTTTCGCCAGTGTGTTTCTCCAGAAAAGATTCGACTGCAAGGACTTTCGACCGGAATTCAAATGTGTTAGTGAGGTAAGCGCTAGTTATGCTAAATGTATGCGTAAAAAGTTGCAGGCTTTCATTGCACTGCCTTGCCTTCGACGGGATTACTGCACTAATATCATGGCGAGAAGGAGCCTAATGATGAAAAAATTTGTGTAATCAGTTAGACAGCAAAGAAGCACATATGCCAATCCATAGTTGTTGTCAATCCATAGTTGCTGTTAATAAGGCGACGAAGAAAAGGCGACTCTGCAATTGAGAAGGGAAGATTCGAGTCTACGATAAAGCCGGTCACATCGCTCACGAGATCTTTGCTGCGCTGTTTCGAATACCCATGACTAAGAAAGATGAAAATAAATAGTTACACACAGACATTAGCACTTACCTAAAGAGAGTAGCTACCGAATCCGTCTTGGCCTTTTTCGGTGCATTCGGATTTATGTCTTTCATCGCTTCTATATGCTTTACCGACTTCAAGTGATTAGCGCAAGTTGTTGTTGCTCCGCTCTTTCCGAGGCTGACTTCATCTCCACATTCGCACACTGCCTTGCTGCCAGACTTGTTGAAGTGTTTCCAAACGTCGCTTGGCATTTTGCTTAAATAGAAAAATAAGACACGTAGATTTATACAGAACGAAGTTTCTTTAAATGAGTTTTTTTATTAGTAGTACAATATAATAGCGGCAATTTCTTCAAGTTTTCGTGTCAAGTATTCGAAACGTTCTCGGAAATTTCAAATTTCGAGTCAATTCGAGCACTCAAAAATCTCTATATAGTATTTGGGTCGGGTGGGTGGGTCACACTTTTTATGAATTATCAAAAAATATGGTCATAAAAGGCTCGAAAATTTCTGTTGCAGGATTTTTTAGATTCGCCTTGATGTCAGCTTTCGTTTAAAAAAACGAGCGGCGAGAAATTCGCATTTTTAAGAGGGGGCGTTGACAAAAGTATGCAGGCCACTGTCGAGTTTTCCAATAGAAGTTATGTTTTTGCCATTTGCAGGCCATTTTTTAAGAAAAAATTTTGTTTGAGATTTTTTACCTTTTTTCGCAAACCCGTGCAATCTATTAGACTGTGCAATGATTTTTTAGTTTCGCGCGTGTTTTGCTATCAGTTATCAATTATTAATAGGCACAAACACTATGGAGGCGCCGATAGGCGCCTTTTACCCCTTGTTTCGAGTATCGAGTCGAGTGCTCGAAAATTTCAACTTTCAAGTCGAGCACTCGAAAATTTTGACTTTCGAGTATCATATCGAGTCGAGTACTCGAAAATCTCGAGTACTCGACAACCCTAGTCTTGATATTGTTTTAAAAATCTACACATGGAACTTTACGCATTGAATTAAGTTCAGAGTTTTTACTATATAAACATAGAAATTCGGTTTAGTTTCAAAAATTTTTTTTAGCTTTTTAAGCCTGAAGTTAGACCTAGGATGACCTCACATACGCACTGTTTGATAGTTTTTTAAAGTTAGAGAGCAAAAAACTCCTAATTTATAGGATTCAGCACAAATAAAAAAAGCATTCCAAGTTCGGACCCCCTTTTCCTAGTAAAATTTTGCGAGTTTTTAATTTCCCGCAAAAAGCCCAAGTGAATTTTTGGGGTTTTGACAAGCAGTGCATATAGGCATTATTCACAAGATATTGAGAAAAATAGTAAAAGGCAGGGCTGGTATCTCAATTTTTAAGTAAATACAGAAAAGTACAGATAGGAGCTCTGGTAAAAGGTAAAGTCCAGAAAGTGTAGTCAAAAGGCTGCCCACTTTGCGTTTTGACAACAATTTAATTTTGAAGCGAGATATTTGTCAAGCCAACTCACCAATTCATCGGTGGTCCTCATCTGTTGGGGCACAGGACAGGCGGATTCGAACCTTTTGTCTTGCTCTTCTTCAATGATTTCATTGGGATCAATCAGCATTCGGCGAGGCAGCTAAAAGTATACATATTTTTTTCCTAATATTTTTTTTGTTAGAATTGCTGACCTTGATAGATTCATCACTTAACGGCAAATCTCCAATAGTTAATGGAAGGAAGTGCGCCTCCGTTGTTAGCCTAAAAACGCTTACAATTTTACATTAGAAAAATAGAACGAGTTACTTACACATAATTGTCAGGATCGAATAGCAGGTCCGAGGGTTCAGCAAATATCATATAAAGGTATTTGAAAGTTTCAGCCAAAACAAAGGAGTCCATTTGGTCTTCGTGGAGCATTGTACGTACATCTTTGACGGCTGCGAATCCACACGGCATTCGTACATTTTCTTCCAGACTGTCCATCACCTGGAAAAATAATGGTTAAGACGAGAGGCAAGAAAACTTTCAGTTCGATAATAACACACCGAAAACAACGCTCCAGATGAAATGACTCGATGGCTCAGTGCTTAGATGGTTGTGTTTTTCAATTTTTTTCAATGACGAGTTCGATTGCCACTGGTTAGTTATAGAGATGAAGTTTTAGCAAAATTGGGATCCCGAATCGGGATTTGATAAGAAAAAGATTCTGGGATAGGCATTGTGTAATTTTAAAATCGCCATTCTGATTCGGTATCCTGGATATGGTATCCGGAATTTTCTATACAATCGATAACTGTACGTGGATAACTGTAGAATTTCTCATACGATATACGAAAAATTCTACAGTTATCAACGTACAGTGCGTAGCTGATCGGAGAATGGGATCTCGACCAAAAACCGGGATATGGATTTTGTCATTTTAAAATCGAAATCCCGATCTTTACCCGATTTACCCCCGGCCCTTCTCCGAAGTCGGGAATCGGGATCCTAACTTAATCTTTAGTTGCTTGCACATGTGTTTTCCGATGTTTTATACAGAATCGACTAAAGTCACAGTGAATAATACCTGTTTGGCAACTTCCAAATAATATGGGTCCTTGGTGGCTCTATACAACAAATAAGTACTTTCAATGAATTCAGGACGAAGAGGGTGTTGAGCCCAGTGGACTTGCAGATCGTGGGTGAACGCATCGGGCAGGAACTTGTGCTTCTAAATTCAATAACAAAATTAAGCACAGAATTTTACAAAACATCCGTCAAAACCTACTTTGACTACATGGTAGAGCATCTCGTGCATCTCAATAGCTGCCCTCAGGTCTCCTTTGAGCACCTGAATTCCTGGCCAGAAAGCGAGCAAGGCGTCCATATAACCTCGAGAGGCAATGTTGGGTTTGTGCATGTGGACATCGATGAAGACTGGTCCCTTGCTCAGATACCTCATGACTGCCTCGTAGTGCTGCAAAAAGGCTAAATTTCTTCGGATATAAAGCCGGCAGTTACCTTGTTGAACCTATACAGATAGTCCTCCTCCCCAAGCAGAATATAGGCCTTCAGTGTGTACTCTAAAATTTAATTGAGATATTTTAGGTTTGTTTGAAAGCTTTAGGAATAGCCCACCATAATAAGAATCGATGCCAGCTCCAATTCCACTGTCTAGAAATAATGAAAATTAAAAATATGTAGGCAAAGTGGGTCTCGTGAAAAATTTTAAAATTGAAGCTCGGTCAAGCCAGACCTACCAAAAATTTTATGCTTCAGCTTGGCGCGGAGCAGGCTGTGCCTTCTTCTGTGCAAAGCAGGGATTTTATGTGACATTATGGGCATTACAACGATTTTACCAGTAATTCACTGCTCTCGGGTATATTAATCGACCTCAATTATACGACCCATTGAGGAGATGAAAAGTATAGCAAGTGGATTTTAAATTTATTGAAACCACCACACAACATTTTGGTCTTTGTTGCAACCGAGGCTGTGCCCATCCCATGACTTTCCAGCAAAGTGGCCAGCAATGTTGTAAGTACCGGTGTCGACTAAAATGCTTCAATTTTTTCGAGCAGCTCTTAAAATTTCCAGTCTGGTGCTGCAGAAAATGTGTCAGCTTGGACATCAGCACCGGGCTAAAAAAAATTTAGGCCTCTAACTATTACAGTCGCCTCGGTTTCGATATTTAAATGTCTAAATTTTGTATTGTTAGCCCGGTGAATAGGGTTGTTGGATATCCGAGAATATGGGATTGAGATATGCGATCCGTATCCGGTATCCGATACGGTATCCGAAATCCGGGAAAATCCCGGATAATATCCGAAATTATCCGAAATCGGATATCCGACAACCCTACCGATGACGATGTTTGAGTTAATACATTATCTAAGACACCGGGCTGGAAATTTTAAGAACTGCTCGAAACAGGTGCAAGCATTTTAGCCGGTGCCGAGACACTAATGGCCACTCAATTAAAAACCGACCTCTCCTGACCCAGTCGCCGGAGTTCACATTGAGCACAGTGCCCATCAGATCGGACCCACGGTTCCTGCAATTTCATTTGTTAAACAAAATACACAAAATTCGGCTAAAGTATAGTATAGCAAATCCCCAGTATAGTATAGCAAATCAAATGGTCTTAACTACAGAAGTACTTTTTATGTGTTTTAGGGTGGGTAGGCGTTTGGCCCCTTTTTGGACATTTTTGGCTTTCTGCCCTGTCACTTTGGCCAGCCACTTACGCCCTTTTTTAAAGCCATTTTGTAATTCGTGAGACATTTTTAGTCCAGGCTAACATGTACTGGCCTACCCTTAATCCTAAGGCCTAAATCACATAGGAGAGTCAGGCCCCTGCGCCGCCTTCGGGGGCAGGTGGCTTGGGGGCTTGGGGTTGAGATGCACACCCACATACCTTAGACACAAATCACTCGGAAGTGACTCTGGATGCATAAAAAATGTATGCATACCAGAGTTTCTTTATGCGGTAGGTCAGTATTCAAAACTATGTTCAAATTCTATTTTTTATCGTATCAAATACAGAAAATAAAAAGAGGCGCGGGTTGGGGACCTCATTTTCAAGCAGAGCCCTAGCTGCAAATCTTTAAAGAATATCAATTAATCATATCTTCTTCTAGATCTTCTTCTGGTATTTCATCCTCGTTGAACAGCTCTGGCGGATTATTAGCAGCTGGATTGAAGAAAAGACCCGCTATTAGAAACAAGGTGGAAAATTGATAATGGCCGAAATTATCCATGTGGTTTGCCTTGGTGCCCCAAGCGAAAAGTAAAATTTTGGTCAAAATTTTTTTTTCTCGAAAGTTGTCTTTCGCCACCTAAAAACATGTTTTCTTTACGTTTCAGGTGCTAAAACACTAGAAAAATTGCCCAAAAGTGGTTCTTTGGAGGACTAAATATACTGTGCCAAATTTTGAGCTCGTAAAGTAAGAGTATATTCTCGGGAGAAAAAAGCCGATTTTCTGTCAGTCGGCTTTTTTCTATGCTGTTTTCAAAATTAATCTCAGATTAATCTCGGCTTTAATCTCATTCAACAATCCTACCAGAGCTGCACCGGACATGAAAAAATATCGGATATTGGATGTCAAAAAGTGCTTTACAAAATGAGTGGTAACTTGTCTGAGAGAAGTATTCAAAAAGTGGCTCAAAAAAAACGAAATTTTGAATAGGGGGAGAAGGCGGGGACATAGGACATAATTTTTTTCTTCCAAACCACCATAGTAACCGAAATTTTCTCAGAAATCCGAATCACAAAACAGAATTAAAAAAAAAAGAATTGGTTGTTGGGATATGATCAAATTTAGGAAAATACAGGTAAATACTGACTGTTTTCCAGCTTTAGCTTATATCTCAACAAATAAATATTTTTTTGAAATTCTGTTTTGTGATTCGGATTTCTGAGAAAATTCCGGTAACTATGGTGGTTTGGAAGAAAGAAAAAATACTTAAAAATTAGGTATTGCCATTGAAGGATAACCAAGTGGACAGTTGGCACCGGTGCCAACTTTCCTTTTACCGTAGTTACTGCAAAAAAACAGAACGCCAAAAATGTCCTAAAAGGTGGGGGGGGGGCACTTTTTGAAAAAATTTTTGGACTAAATTTTGACTTTTTGCTTTGGGGAACCAAGGCAATTTAACCTAAAAGGGTACATGGATACCTCAAAAAGACTGCAAAAGGCAGAATTAGAACATAG
Source organism: Ditylenchus weischeri (assembly GCA_029231635.1). Lineage (NCBI taxonomy): Eukaryota > Metazoa > Nematoda > Chromadorea > Rhabditida > Anguinidae > Ditylenchus > Ditylenchus weischeri. The sequence continues at coordinate 235,205 of JAMRYI010000175.1, forward strand.
TTCTGAAAACTGGGACCTAACGCATAGAGAAACCCTGGTATGCATATTTTTTCATGCATCCACAGTCACTTTCCAGTAATTTTTGTCTAAGATATGTGGTGTGCGCATCTCAACTCCAAGCCCCTAAGCCCCGAAGCTTCCGAAGGGAACGCAGAGGGCTTGAGAGTTACAGATGCGAGCACTCACTTACCTTAGACATAATTCCGAGAAGTACTCATGATTATAAAAAGCATATATAGTCTCTCTTTGCCACGTTCTAGTAAGAAGAATAAGTTAAAAATCCAATCACCTTCCAATACCGTTTGCCTTGGTCCCTCAAGGCAAAAAGTCAAAATTTAGTCGAAAATTTTTTTTTGCTAAAAGTGCTGTCCCCCACCTAAAAACATGTTTTCTACCCGTTTCATGTCTTTAAACACACAAAAAAGTAGTTTGAACCAATTTTTGCGATGAGTTGCTATACTATACTCCGCCCAAAAATTCATCACACGCATACCTCTGGTTCCACAAAAAGTCCATTGCTTTCCTGGCTTTTTCCTCGTAGATTGGATTGCCTGTGAGTCGACTAAGAGCTGCCCATTCCAGTATCTGAATGTCGGACTAGATACCTGCAAGCATTGAGAAAGGCTATATACCATGGTTCCACCACAAGCTGTACAAGTATCCTGTTGGCTTTTGAGGTGAGGTGTCAGTCCATACTTCAAGTTGACCTGAAATTAGTGGGATGTTATCAAGAAATATTACTAACTAAAGTCCTACCCTGGAATGAGGCACACCACTTGTTGTGTTGAAAGCAGGCATCAATCGGTCTGCCAAGTCGGCTGCCATTGCTATCAGCTCGTCGGAGTACCACTGTAGTTTGTCCGGATGCTTCTCTTTGACCAAAATGGACATCAAGTGACCTGAAATTCAAGCGGGGTTTAGAATTTGTGATAGACCAGGGAAACAACAGAGGGAACCCAGGCATATTTTTCGGGAGCCGGCCGAACACATATAATACGCGTCCAAATAAAATTTTATCTTTTCGACTTAGAATGAACACCCACTCATCCTGTGGTTTTTGCCCTGCCATAACTGTAGAATTTGTGTAGATAACTGTAGAATTTCTCGTATAATAGCCGAGAAATTCTACAGTTATCGATGGGGCGAAAACTGTCTCACGGAACACTCACTGATCCTGAGTCAGATTTCGCCCCATGAGGGAAAAATAAAAAATTTTTTTGTTTACACCAAAAGTCATAAATAAAAAAGCTGAGCCCAAATCCTGATTCATGGGTTTTTGCTAAAACTCGAAAACTCACCAGAAATGAGTCCTCCGACCATCCGGATGTTGGTTTCAAAGACAGAGACCACCAGATTAGAGTCAAACCGAACATCCTTAATTATGAGTTGGACGGCTCTCTCGAATTCGTCAATCTCTCCAACAACAACCAAGGTATCCAGAGTGTCCACCAATGTTAGGGAAAAGCTGAAATTCGATTTATTAGTTTATAGTGAGTGATGTTTGCGGGTAAGCCTACTTTCCAAGAGAGTCATCCACATCCCCTCGGCTTGGGGTCACCCCTCTTCTTCGGCCTTGACAAGATAATGGCATAAGCTGAAAAAGGTGGTATTTCAGTTTTATCGAAAGCTGAAAGTTTTGGCTAAGGAGTCTTATTTTTTTCTAGTGAACACGGTGAGTTATATATTTTCTGTTCCATGATAGTTTTCCATCCTGTCATATAATGTCAGCAACCACATCACCAACTGGAAAATTAAAAAACCGCAGCAACTGAATAATTTTGGAAAAAAAGTAAAAAAAGCGAGGATTCTGTTTACGAGATTCTTAGTGTGTAGTGTGTTCTGAACCTACGACCTCAAAATATATTTCTTAGAAGTGTAACACATACCCACTAGACCACTCAAGCAACTTGTAATATGTTATTAATTTTGGCACTTATGTGCCTGGGAGCCCCTTTCTCAGTTAACTGTAAATAGTGTTTAAACGTCTCTTAAGTAATTTTTATACGCTAAAAACGATAAAAACGATGTTTTCTCTTATTAAAAAGTTAGGTTTTCAAAAAATATGGTCACCACAGGTTGACCAATTGCCTGGTTCCCCAAGCTAATTAACCAAAAGGCTGCCTGGACATCCTTAAAAAGAACAAAAAAGATAGAATTTGAACAGTTTTGTTAGCTGGGGCCTACCGCATAAAGAAACTCTGGTATGCATGCTTTTTTATGCATCCAGAGTCACTTTCGAGTGATTTGTGTCCAAGGTATGTGGGTGTGCGCATCTCAACCCCAAGCCCCTTCCATGCATCCAGAGTCACTTCCGAGTGATTTGTGTCCAAGGTATGTGGGTGTGCGCATCTCAACCCCAAGCCCCTTCCATGCATCCAGAGTCACTTCCGAGTGATTTGTGTCCAAGGTATGTGGGTGTGCGCATCTCAACCCCAAGCCCCTTCCATGCATCCAGAGTCACTTCCGAGTGATTTGTGTCCAAGGTATGTGGGTGTGCGCATCTCAACCCCAAGCCCCTTCCATGCATCCAGAGTCACTCCGAGTGATTTGTGTCCAAGGTATGTGGGTGTGCGCATCTCAACCCCAAGCCCCTTCCATGCATCCAGAGTCACTTCCGAGTGATTTGTGTCCAAGGTATGTGGGTGTGCGCATCTCAACCCCAAGCCCCTTCCATGCATCCAGAGTCCCTTCCGAGTGATTTGTGTCCAAGGTATGTGGGTGCGCATCTCAACCCCAAGCCCCTTCCATGCATCCAGAGTCACTTCCGAGTGATTTGTGTCCAAGGTATGTGGGTGTGCGCATCTCAACCCCAAGCCCCTTCCATGCATCCAGAGTCCCTTCCGAGTGATTTGTGTCCAAGGTATGTGGGTGTGCGCATCTCAACCCCAAGCCCCTTCCATGCATCCAGAGTCCCTTCCGAGTGATTTGTGTCCAAGGTATGTGGGTGTGCTCATCTCAACCCCAAGCCCCTTCCATGCATCCAGAGTCCCTTCCGAGTGATTTGTGTCCAAGGTATGTGGGTGTGCTCATCTCAACCCCAACCTTACAAGTTCTCTGCGCTCCCGAAGGGGCCAACAAGCGAAGGGGGGGGCGAAGAGGCCAACAACTCCTGTGCCCCCTTCGGAGACACAGGAGGTTTGTTGGGTTAGAGACACGCGCACTCACTTACCTTAGACATGATTCCGAGCAAGACTCTTTTTGTCCAGATCCAGTGATCAAAAACGAAGTAGGATCTCTATATTGTATTTACGACGGGGAACGTCTGTCGCCAATTTGAGCACAAGTTTGGTCACAAAGGAAAACTTTTTTTAGTGTAATATTTTTATTTGCATGTTTATACTCATTCGAAAGCTCATTCAATGGTGGAGGACCTTTCGCAATTAGATTCGAAGATTGTTGTGAAAAAAATTGAGATTTTGCCCTTTCAAAGTGAAAAGTGGATTTATATTTGAATTTCAAAATACGATATAGGCGCCTGCTGTCCCTAGTACCTTAATATAAGATATTTCACCTTGGGGAACCGAGGCAATTGGTCAACCTGTGGTGACGATTTTTTTGAAACCCTAACTTTTTAGTAAGAGAAATGTTAGAAAACATCGTTTATATCGTGTAAAAATCACTTAGGATCACTGAAATCACTTAGGAGACGTTTAAACACTGTTCACAGTCAACTAAAAAATGGACCCCCAGGTACATAAGAAGCTTATTTTTGTGTTACCTCATCATCTGGATATGCATTGTCCATGTAAGAATTATAGCCATGCATAAACATTTCATGGGCTTTCAACCTAGAAAAATCCACATCGTCAACAGCTCACAGCAGAAAAACAACTCTGAAAATACCTGAGTTCCTCCTTATTTATCTGGCGAACAGCGGAACAGAGAGACAAATACCCGCAATACAACAAAGTAGATGCTAACAAGCTGGACAGCGGGCATAAATGCCTGCTGAATGACCACATCTGGAGGTTGGAGGCAAGTAGTAGCAGCTAGCCAATTAATAAATTAAGTTTTGCTACCCAAAGCTAAGTTTCTTCGAATAAAATACTAGGATTATCAGGCCATTTGTAGCAATTATTAGGTGGAGAAGTCCATGGCTTTTTTGCTGAGAGACTGGCCTACATTTTATTATTTAATCAATCAACAAGTAAATAACGCATAACAATACAGCAAAATTACAAAGTATATGCATATAAACACACAGAAAAACCGAGGTAGATTTGACATTTGTAAGCAAAAATAGTGGTTTAACATCAATATAGGGCAGGGCTTCCAATTGAACTTTTCGAAAATCAGACAAATCTTTAAAATCAGATTTTTAAGAATTTCTGGTGTCTGAAATCAACCTTTTTCTGATTAATCAACCCAAATGGCAGCCCTGATATAGGGGTATACGTCCAACCGAAATGGGTATTTCACCCAAGAAGCTGATTTTGCGAAGGAATAGAGGTTAGTTTTTGGTTTTTCCATGAAAGAGTGAATTTGTGGGGATTTTAATTTTCGAAATTGAAAGACTCATAAACGAATTGTCTGTTAGAGCTATATGTTTCTCCTATTTTCCCTTTTATTTTTTAATATTTTTTCACACCACCAGGTAGCCTTATAATCGTAGTTCCTAGCAAGGTATCAGTTTTTAATTACCGTATTCTCTCTATTAGTTCCACATGTGGGATTATTTTTCAATCGTCCGAAAATCGGAAAAATTTGGGGTCGATCTCGAGATTTTTGGGTGAAAATCCGAAATCCAAAAAACAGAATTGGTAGAGCTCGTGGGAGTTAAGACAATGCAATAAACAGCTTTGTTGAATTTTTTCTCTCTGAGATGAGATACAGGTCCTCAAAGTTGGGGGTGTGGGTTTAATAGAGAGTGTGGAACTAATAGAGAGAATACGGTAAGTTAGTTTTAATTAAATAATTATAAATGAAGCAAAAAGGCAAGGTATCACCCACTTTGTAGCCACACCGTTTCAAAAGTCGAAATCATAAGTGGTATGTAAGTGGTATATAAGTGTTATGAAAGGTTAAGATGGTGTAATTCTGTTTGAAAAAGTTCATATTTTGCTTAAAAAAATTACATGGAAAAGGCAAAAAAAGAAAGAAGCCAATAAATTTTGAAAAAGGCTCTTTCGTGTTTTGAAACACTGTGCAGCCAGTGATGTGAGCTACCGATTGAGGGGTGACTTGCTTGAGAGAAGTATTCAAAAAGTGGGACACAAACACAATCCTACAAACACGTTTTTTGAATTTAAGGGGCCGTTTATTAGAGAAAATACGGTATGCCCATTTTGCTTCTAAAAAACGATTTTTTAGATAAGTTCTCAGCTGCCTAAAATTATTTTGACCAGATCTCAACTTTATCGTATTCACAAAAATATTTTCAGTCAAAAAACAATATTATTCATAAAAAAAGTCTTTAATAGTCATATTAGGGGTTTTTAAATTCACCTAAACCTACAAAATCAGCTCCAAACCTAAAACCACACCGCAAATATTCAATGAGAACCGCCTGAATTCAGACTAGCGGCTGCCGCTGCTTTATAATTGGCCACTAGAGCTGCATACACCTCAGCCGGCAGACCTCCAGAAGCACCAGAACTGACTCCTGGAGCAGGGGTGTCCACTGGATTAGGTACCTGTTGCTGTGAAGGCATAACCCCACTCAAGGCAGCCATCTGACTGGCATATTGCCTGAGGTAAGCAGCTGCTTGGACCTGTTGCTGCTGTTGTTGCAGCGCTTGTTGAGCGTCAAACCTTGCATTGACCAGTTGTTGTTGCCTGGAAGTGTCCTGGATGGGGTAGGGAGTGTACCTGGGCGAAGGGGACGGGCATGGATTGTTGCCTTGGAGCAGTGGACTTGCTCTGTTGTGGCCAGCTAGAGCACTCAGAAGTGGATTGAGCAGAGGAGCGTTCTTGAACTGCTGCATGATGGCCTCCAACTGCAGTTGCTGCAACTGAACTCTTTGTTGCTCCTCCAACTTTTGACGAGTCTCCTCGGCTTCTCGTTGCCGTTTTCGCTCGGTCTCCTTGTTGATGATTGACTTGAGGGAAATGAGTAGGTCGTGTCGGCTTTGGGTTAGTTCTTCCACACGTTGTTCACACCGCTTGACTTCAGTTTCACTCGTGCGCAGACCATCTCGGGCATTCTAAAAATAGGTGGAATATGAGGTGTTATGATTTTATGAATTTCTGACGCTACTATGATATACCAAACGACCAACCTCCATCACCCAACCACCCACCACCCCAACTCCCCCCCCCTGTTCATTATGGTTATAACAACAGGGGGACCAAGCTGTTTTTCGCGAAAAAACAACAGGGGGACCAAGCTGTTTTTCGCAAAAACAACAGGGGGACCAAGCTGTTTTTGAAAAACAACAGGGGGACCAAGCTGTTTTTCGCAAAAACAACAGGGGGACCAAGCTGTTTTTCGCAAAACAACAGGGGACAAGCTGTTTTTCGCGAAAAACAACAGGGGACAAGCTGTTTTTCGCAAAAACAACAGGGGACCAAGCTGTTTTTCGCAAAAACAACAGGGGACCAAGCTGTTTTTCGCAAAAAAACAACAGGGGGACCAAGCTGTTTTTCGCGAAAAAACAACAGGGGACCAAGCTGTTTTTCGCGAAAAAACAACAGGGGACCAAGTTTTTCGCAAAAACAACAGGGGACCAAGCTGTTTTTCGCAAAAACAACAGGGGACCAAGTTGTTTTTCGCGAAAAACAACAGGGGACCAAGCTGTTTTTCCAATCGAATAAGTCTACCTGAAGAGTAGCTTTGGCATCTTTTTTCTGTTTTTTGAGAGCATTTCGCCTGGCCAACTCATCCTCAGCCCTTTGTTTGCGCAGCCGAATGTACTGGATCAGACATTTTGTGCGCTGAATTGGGTCATCAAATGGAAATGGACCTTCTGAGTCTGGAGCTTGGGCACTAGACACACTAGGCTGAGCAGCTGCTACAGAAACAGCAGAGGGTTCTTCGGCCATGCCACTACAAACCAAAAAAAGTATAGTGCCGGACTGTTGATTAGTGGATATTTTCCATTTAGGTGACGAATTTTAGTTACGGCAGCATGAGGCACAAATTTAATAAATACAAAAATGGAATCAAGTGCTAGATGAAAGGAAATAATTGAAGAATCGGAATTAAAGCTTTTATGCCTCGCACACAATGGTGGATTGTAAATTCATTCATAACTTTTTTTTTAATTCTTCGAAAATTATTCTTTTAGTGCCATCTTGTAGCCGAGATTCTGGGCTACCAAATAGGCTATCGGTCCAGTTGATATGAATTAAAAAATGTTGAAAACAGTCAACAATTCTCACCCAATCCTCACTCCGGGCGAGTGCGGACTGTGAGTGAGGATTGTTGACTTTTTTCAACATTTTTCAATTCATACCAACTCGACCGATAGCCTTATTAGTAGACCTGAATCTCGGCTACAAGATGGCATTAAAAGAATAATTTTTGGAAAATTAAAAAAAAAAGTTATGGCCATTTCCGAGTGAAGATTGTTGAATTTACAGTCCACCATTGTGAAAAAGGCGTTAGGGAGGGTAGTTAACCATAGGACGGCTAAGTTGACCTCTTTGCGGTCAATGTTGTCACAGGCGGGGGACAATTATGACAGAAAAGATATTAGGTTGTCTCAAAAGTTCGCACCGTTTCACAGTCAAACGTTCAAATAAAGCAAAATTTCAAATTTTATTCAAAACAAAGCATTTCAATTAATCAAACGTGGCGAATATGATTGCTATCCATCTAAAAACAATAAACAATATGAGCTGAGCAAAAAAATAAACGAAAAACTGAAAAACATTGCAAAATAAACACAGAGAACTTTTCAAAACTGTACAAAATTTTCAACAGGGGGACCAAGGCAACGCGGTGCGAACTTTTGAGACAACCTAATACGTTGGATAGATTTACTAATAATTTCAAAATTGCTTAGGCTTATTTATCTAAAAAATCGACAAATTAATGCATCCAAAAATAATGTCAAGCACAATAGGAGCATACACCCATTTTTCAAAACTATCACTCTAAACCGTAATTTATACAAATAAAAAGCTGGTTTTGCATCTTAATCTAGTTATATAACCTAATTCCAATCAAGTTATCAGCTTTGCTAACAGCAACATCAAACCGCCTACCTTTAATTTCAGCCAGTAGCCTCAAATTGGTAGGAGTGGTGAAATATCCACAGGAAAACTGGTTTTTGACTGGTTGCAAGTGGAAGTCGAAAAAAGGGATATTTAGATTGACGTCTCTGTCTATCTATTTGCTACTTTTTTTTATTTGTTGGCTGTGGACACGCGGTTGTGTGCGATTCGTGGTGGGACAAAAACTGGGTCAAACAACACATTTTGGTGCTACAAAGGAATAAATAAACAATAATAATAGTGCTAATGAATAATACTACTCAATGATACTAATGAATGGATATTTTTGTGATGTAAAAATAAAAATAAATAAAAAGTGAAATTTTGGAATATCAACGGCATACAACTTATTCTACACCCCATTAGACAATTACTCAGAAATTTTACCTCAAGTTCGATTCCGCCTACGGTGTCATCTTTTTGGAAATTCTTTTTGGTGTCTTTTGCCACAGTTAATGAGATTCTACCAAGTCACTACAGGGATTCCAGATATTTTCATAGAAAAAGAACAATACATTTTTTGGCGCATTTTGTCTGTTTCTCAAAATTTCTGATCTTTTTTTAAAAGCGGGTGCAAACCATAATGCGAATATTTTAAACTCTCAGGTTCAATGCATAACCTATTTTTTTACTCTACATTTTAGTAAGTTCACTGACTTCTAAGGCCAAAAACTATCAAGCGATCGATTGCAATCATTTACAGCACTGATTTACCGTCACTTATTGCTCCAATTTTGCCACTTCATGCAAATGACCATCAAAATAAGGGGAAATTAGCCCAATGATATGTACTTAGTTATATATCGCTTCAACTTCTACCAATGTTACAGTCAACTCTCGATATGACGAACCCCCAAAAAGTTTGTTCCCGCCTAGGGTCTGACACTTTTTTTTGCCCGATTTTTGAAGTCTTTGGCCAGTTGCCTTTGGCTGGTGTAGTCCGAAACATCGCAAGGATTCCGATTTTACTAATCGTTTCTGAAAATCGCAATAGTTTTGCCGAAAAGACCCGCGCCTCTCGATACAACGAACACTTATTTTCAAAGGTGTTCGTTATATCGAGAGGCGCGGGTCTTTCAGCAAAACTATTGCGATTTTCAGAATCGATTGGTAAAATCGAATCGATGTTTTTGACCAGACCAGCCAAAGACAACTGGCCAAAGACTTCAAAAATCGGGCTAAAAGTGTCAGACCCTAGACGGGAACAAACTTTTTGGGGGTTCGTTATATTGAGAGTCGACTGTATTTACTTCTCAACGAGTCAGAATTCCATGGAGAATCAGATAAAAAAATTCGCAGCAAAATCACTTCAGAAATATATGTAACTTGCGAAGGTTTGACCAAGGAAGAAAAGAGTACTATTGGTGGGTAGAATTTCGGTATTATTATGGAACTGACGTTTTTTGCAATTTTAATTTGCATGATCATTCACAACCATATATTGGAAATGACGCCAAGAAGGTGAGCTATATTTTGAGTATAAGGTTGTAAATGGTCATGTAAATTAAAATTGCAAAAAAACTTCAGTTCTAAAAATAATACTGAAGAGTTCTGGCCCAGAATTTCTGGGACAGCCCTGGGTAGGGTGTCAAGGAATTGGGCATTGTTGAATGTTTTTCGAATTTCAATCATGACTCGATGACTCATGAATTTTTTTTCTCTGTATAATAGCTCAAATGAAAGCCAAGAATTTTGGTTACATTTTAGTATATAAAACACGTGACTTATAGAAATAGCCAGAAAATATCAATCAACCTAGTCAAAGAAAAACCCCCGCAACCATCGATTTTCGGAAATTTAGCCTATTTTAGCCTGTATACAAGCTCCAGTAGGTGTGAAAGCCTGTGCATATGACCTTATTGGATAGCCGAGAGTGTGAGGATCATTTTGACACCGAACTTGTACATTAAAGAAGATAACTTGTAATTTTTAACAGAATTTTTTTTTAATGCGACAACAACCGCCAAATGTCTACGCACCATTTTGCGCCCAACACTATAACTGCGCACCTATGGTTGTCCAATCCGAATATTCGGGAGCAATGTTTGCGGTGCGAACATTGAAACAACTGTATTGTTGATTAAGAGTTGACTGCATTGTCATGGTTGACTGTATTGTGATGGTTGAATGTATTGTTGACTGAGAGTTAACTGTATTGGGTAGTTGACTGTAGCACAGTTTGCAAAAGTAGTAAGTCAATGTATTGTTGACTGAGAGTTGACTGTATTGGGTAGTTGACTGTAGCACAGTTTGCAAAAGTAGTAAGTCAATGTATTGTTGACTGAGCGTTGACTGTATTGGGTAGTTGACTGTAGCACAGTTTGCAAAAGTAGTAAGTCAATGTATTTTTGACTAAGAATTGACTGTATTGGGTAGTTGACTGTAGCACAGTTTGCAAAAGTAGTAAGTCAATGTATTGTTGACTGAGAGTTGACTGTATTGGGTAGTTGACTGTAGCACAGTTTGCAAAAGTAGTAAGTCAATGTATTGTTGACTGAGAGTTGACTGTATTGGGTAGTTGACTGTAGCACAGTTTGCAAAAGTAGTAAGTCAATGTATTGTTGACTGAGAGTTGACTGTATTGGGTAGTTGACTGTAGCACAGTTTGCAAAAGTAGTAAGTCAATGTATTGTTGACTGAGAGTTGACTGTATTGGGTAGTTGACTGTAGCACAGTTTGCAAAAGTAGTAAGTCAATGTATTGTTGACTGAGAGTTGACTGTATTGGGTAGTTGACTGTAGCACAGTTTGCAAAAGTAGTAAGTCATGTATTGTTGACTGAGAGTTGACTGTATTGGGTAGTTGACTGTAGCACAGTTTGCAAAAGTAGTAAGTCAATGTATTGTTGACTGAGAGTTGACTGTATTGGGTAGTTGACTGTAGCACAGTTTGCAAAAGTAGTAAGTCATGTATTGTTGACTAAGAGTTGACTGTATTGGGTAGTTGACTGTAGCACAGTTTGCAAAAGTAGTAAGTCAATGTATTGTTGACTGAGAGTTGACTGTAGCACAGTTTGCAAAAGTAGTAAGTCAATGTATTGTTGACTGAGAGTTGACTGTAGCACAGTTTGCAAAAGTAGTAAGTCAATGTATTGTTGACTGAGAGTTGACTGTATTGGGTAGTTGACTGTAGCACAGTTTGCAAAAGTAGTAAGTCATGTATTGTTGACTAAGAGTTGACTGTATTGGGTAGTTGACTGTAGCACAGTTTGCAAAAGTAGTAAGTCAATGTATTGTTGACTGAGAGTTGACTGTATTGGGTAGTTGACTGTAGCACAGTTTGCAAAAGTAGTAAGTCAATGTATTGTTGACTGAGCGTTGACTGTATTGGGTAGTTGACTGTAGCACAGTTTGCAAAAGTAGTAAGTCAATGTATTGTTGACTGAGAGTTGACTGTATTGGGTAGTTGACTGTAGCACAGTTTGCAAAAGTAGTAAGTCAATGTATTGTTGACTGAGAGTTGACTGTATTGGGTAGTTGACTGTAGCACAGTTTGCAAAAGTAGTAAGTCAATGTATTGTTGACTGAGAGTTGACTGTATTGGGTAGTTGACTGTAGCACAGTTTGCAAAAGTAGTAAGTCAATGTATTTTTGACTAAGAATTGCTGTATTGGGTAGTTGACTGTATTGTGATGGTTGAATGTATTGTTGACTGAGAGTTGAATGTATTGGGATAGTTGACTGTAGCACAGTTTGCAAAAGTAGTAAGTCAATGTATTTTTGACTAAGAATTGCTGTATTGGGTAGTTGACTGTATTGTGATGGTTGAATGTATTGTTGACTGAGAGTTGACTGTATTGGGTAGTTGACTGTAGCACAGTTTGCAAAAGTAGTAAGTCAATGTATTTTTGACTAAGAATTGCTGTATTGGGTAGTTGACTGTAGCACAGTTTGCAAAAGTAGTAAGTCAATGTATTGTTGACTAAGAATTGACTGTAGTGACTGTAGATCAGTTTGCAATAAGGTGAATGTATTGTTGACTGAGAGTTGACTGTATTGGGATAGTTGACTGTACAGCAAAAGTAGTAAGTCAATGTATTGTTGACTGAGAGTTGACTGTATTGGGTAGTTGACTGTAGCACAGTTTGCAAAGTAGTAAGTCAATGTATTGTTGACTGAGAGTTGACTGTATTGGGTAGTTGACTGTAGCACAGTTTGCAAAGTAGTAAGTCAATGTATTGTTGACTGAGAGTTGACTGTATTGGGTAGTTGACTGTAGCACAGTTTGCAAAAGTAGTAAGTCAATGTATTGTTGACTGAGAGTTGACTGTATTGGGTAGTTGACTGTAGCACAGTTTGCAAAAGTAGTAAGTCAATGTATTGTTGACTGAGTTGACTGTATTGGGTAGTTGACTGTAGCACAGTTTGCAAAAGTAGTAAGTCTGTATTGTTGACTAAGAGTTGACTGTATTGGGTAGTTGACTGTAGCACAGTTGCAAAAGTAGTAAGTCAATGTGATTGTTGATTGGAGAGTTGACTGTAGCACAGTTTGCAAAAGTAGTAAGTCAATGTATTGTTGACTGAGAGTTGACTGTAGCACAGTTTGCAAAAGTAGTAAGTCAATGTATTGTTGACTGAGAGTTGACTGTATTGGGTAGTTGACTGTAGCACAGTTTGCAAAAGTAGTAAGTCATGTATTGTTGACTAAGAGTTGACTGTATTGGGTAGTTGACTGTAGCACAGTTTGCAAAAGTAGTAAGTCAATGTATTGTTGACTGAGAGTTGACTGTAGCACAGTTTGCAAAAGTAGTAAGTCAATGTATTGTTGACTGAGTTGACTGTATTGGGTAGTTGACTGTAGCACAGTTTGCAAAGTAGTAAGTCAATGTATTGTTGACTAAGAGTTGACTGTATTGGGTAGTTGACTGTAGCACAGTTTGCAAAAGTAGTAAGTCAATGTATTGTTGACTAAGAGTTGACTGTATTGGGTAGTTGACTGTAGCACAGTTTGCAAAAGTAGTAAGTCAATGTATTGTTGACTGAGAGTTGACTGTATTGGGTAGTTGACTGTAGCACAGTTTGCAAAAGTAGTAAGTCAATGTATTGTTGACTGAGAGTTGACTGTATTGGGTAGTTGACTGTAGCACAGTTTGCAAAAGTAGTAAGTCAATGTATTGTTGACTAGAGTTGACTGTATTGGGTAGTTGACTGTAGCACAGTTTGCAAAAGTAGTAAGTCAATGTATTTTTGACTAAGAATTGACTGTATTGGGTAGTTGACTGTAGCACAGTTTGCAAAAGTAGTAAGTCAATGTATTTTGACTAAGAATTGACTGTATTGGGTAGTTGACTGTATTGTGATGGTTGAATGTATTGTTGACTGAGAGTTGAATGTATTGGGTAGTTGACTGTAGCACAGTTTGCAAAAGTAGTAAGTCAATGTATTTTGACTAAGAATTGCTGTATTGGGTAGTTGACTGTATTGTGATGGTTGAATGTATTGTTGACTGAGAGTTGACTGTATTGGGTAGTTGACTGTAGCACAGTTTGCAAAAGTAGTAAGTCAATGTATTTTTGACTAAGAATTGACTGTATTGGGTAGTTGACTGTAGCACAGTTTGCAAAAGTAGTAAGTCAATGTATTGTTGACTAAGAATTGACTGTATTGGGTAGTTGACTGTATTGTGATGGTTGAATGTATTGTTGACTGAGAGTTGAATGTATTGGGATAGTTGACTGTAGCACAGTTTGCAAAAGTAGTAAGTCAATGTATTGTTGACTGAGAGTTGACTGTATTGGGTAGTTGACTGTAGCACAGTTTGCAAAAGTAGTAAGTCAATGTATTTTTGACTAAGAATTGACTGTATTGGGTAGTTGACTGTAGCACAGTTTGCAAAAGTAGTAAGTCAATGTATTGTTGACTAAGATTGCTGTATTGGTAGTTGACTGTATTGTGATGGTTGAATGTATTGTTGACTGAGAGTTGAATGTATTGGGATAGTTGACTGTAGCACAGTTTGCAAAAGTAGTAAGTCAATGTATTTTTGACTAAGAGTTGACTGCATTGTCATGGTTGACTGTATCGTGATGGTTGAATGTATTGTTGACTGAGAGTTGAATGTATTGGGATAGTTGACTGTAACACAGTTTGCAAAAGTAGTAAGACAATATTCGCGAATATTTGCGAACATTCCGAATATTCGCGAAAAAATTCGCGGTAATTTCAACATTCGCGCGAATATCACAACTGTATGTTCACCTAACATTTGATAAATTTTTAAATTTTATCTTTGACAAAAATCTGCAATCTGTGTCTAGATTAGATTGGTAAAAAGGAGCCGATTTATCAAAATTTGAATTTGCGTTAAAAAAAGTAAACTCTCTCTCTTGTTAGGACTGAAATTTCGTGTAGACGGTGCCCCCGAAAAAAATATGCCTTTGTCCTCCCTGATTATTTTTTCATCAAAAAAATTTTTTTTTTAATTATTTTTCAAAAATATTTTATTTTACTTCAAATAAACACCTTTCATTAACTTTTTGAACATTACTATAGTGATGTCATAAATAATATGTTCAAAGTATTTTTCTGGTTTGTGCTTAGGCTTAGGGTAGACCAGTGTATGTTAGGACGGACTACAACTATTTTTGGTTACCTTTTTGTAGTCAAGAAACGTATTTGAGTTCCTTCTAAGAGACGCCGGTCTAGCCTGCGCCTGAAAAAGCCAAAAATAAATGGAGGGACCAGGCCTATTTTTTTCGGGGGCACCACCAACACATATAGAGCCCCCCTGAAGAGGGGAATAATTACAGTAAATACAGTATATCTGAAATAAATATAGGGTCAAAAGCTCCTTATAGAGCTACAAAAAACAGCTTTCACAATATATTTTACGATATATTTGAAAAGTTTTTGTCCTAACAGGAGAGAGTTAAAAATAATTATTCAGATGCTGTTTAAAAATTTTAAATTAAAATCTACTGTTTTCCGTTCGAGACAAAAATCTTTCTTCTTCATTCAGCATGTTTTCGTGTCGAGACAACGGTTTTTCAGGCTATTTTGAAAATGAAATATTTGGCGTTTTGTAGCAGCTTTAAAAAATTTGCGTTTTGGCAACGCCGATCGGCTCATTTTGTGGTTTTGTCTTACCGAGTCTTAACAACTGTTGTTTTTTTAATTTTTTAAAATATTTTTTGAGCTCTGTAAAAAGCGCCTACTAGTTTTTCAAAAAAACTATCACGTTATCTCACTTTTTACAGAGCTCAAAAACTTTATAAACCCAAAGTTGAAAAAGAGCAATCAGAAAAAATACTGTATCATACAGTCTGTATGTAATCCCTAAAGATCGACCTCAATGGTGTCCCCTATAATTTCATATGGGTTGTCGATTCGGTTACGTTTTTGGATAAGCAAACTCGAAACCCGTAAAATTTCGTGTATCGTGACCGTGTGTCCGACTCAAAAATCTTGAGTCCTACCTTAAATCCGGATATTCGACTCAAAAATATCGTGTACCTCTCTAAGGCCTCGCACACAATGGTGGACTGTAAATTCAACAATCCTCACTCGAAAATGGACATATTTTTTTTTAATTTTCCAAAAATTATTCTTTGGGTGCCTCTTGTAGCCGAGATTCTGGGCTACCAAATAGGCTATCGGTCGAGTTGGTATGAATTGAAAAATGTTGAAAAAAGTCAACAATCCTCACTCACAGTCCGCACTCGCCTGAGTGAGGATTGAGTGAGGATTGTTGACTTTTTCAACATTTTAATTCATACCAACTCGACCGATAGATTTAACAGCCCAGAATCTCAGATACAAGATGGCATTAAAGAATAATCTTCGAAAATTAAAAAATTTATGGCCATTTCAGGGTGAGGATTGTGAATTTACAGTCCACCATTGTGTGCAAGGCCAATAGAGCACCCTTCTCGATAAAGGAAAGCACCGGTGCCAACTGTCCACTTGGTTATCCTTCAATGGCAATACCTAATTTTTAGTTTTTTTTCTTCCAAACCACCGTAGTAACCGAAATTTTCTCAGAAATCCGAATCACAAAACAGAATTTCAAAAAATATTTATTTGTTGAGATATAAGATAAAGTTGGAAAACAATCAGTATTTACCTGTATTTTCCTAAATTTGATCATATCCCAACAACCAATTCTTTTTTAATTCTGTTTTGTGATTCGATTTTGAGAAAATTTCATACTATGGTGGTTTGAAGAAAAATTATGTCCTATGTCCCCGCCTTCTCCCCATATTCAAAATTTTGATTGTGGCATTGTGTTTTTGACCCACTTTTTGAATACTTCTCTCAGACAAGTTACCACTCATTTTGTAGAGCATTTTACTGGCTACAAAATGGGTGGTACTTGTCTGAGAGAAGTTTACATAAAGTGGGTCAAAAACACAATACCAAGAACACGATTTTGAATGCAAGGTGTCCTGCTCTATTACGGATGATACGGTGCTAGACAAGTTTTGTGTCCTGTATATGCGGCTTCGACTGTATTATAAGATTGGTGCATAATTTCTGTCAGGCAATATTTTTGCTGCCCGTTTGTCTTGCAGCGATTTTCTTTTTTGCCAAAATGATATACCAATTTAAAGCCTATTTTCTGCTTCATTTTTTAATTAATTTATATTTTTTAAAAATATGTAAAATTTTAGATTTACTTAAAAATGTGGAGTAGCCCCGTTCCTACAAAAAAAGTTCTTCGCACTATGCTTCGACAAGAATTTGACAAAGGAATTTCGGCTTCTCAAGCAACGCGAAACACCAACAATACCCATGGGGAGGGCACCATCCGAGAAAGGACCGTCTACAGATGGTACGCCAAGTTTAGTGAAGGTGAGTCCAGTTTTCTAGATGCCTCACGAAGTGGTCGACCTCAGAAATTTGATGTGGAATATTTAGAGAAGCTTATTGAAGAGGACAACCCGCAGACTATTCGTCAGATGGCTGAGCAATTGGGTTGCGACCAAAGCACTATTGTGAGACGTTTGGCGAAAATGAACAAGGAGCCAAAAAGTAGGCCTGAAATTTCACAATATTAACACATGAAAGCAACACCTCTCTATAAGCTACACCTGGGTCCGGTTCCGAGCGTGTAGTTTATAAAGAAGGTTGACTGTACATCAAATACAAGAATAAAAAAAATCAAATTTGTTTCGGAAAAAAAATTTTGAATTTTTTGAGAAATTATACGATATCCGGCACTTTTTGACATCCGATATCCGATATTTTTTTCATATCCGGTGCAGCACTGGTAAGATTGTGGAATGAGATAAAAACCGAGTCTGAGATTATTCTCGAAAACAGCAAATTTTGGTCAAAATTTCTTTTTCTCGAAAGTTGTCTTTCGCCACCTAAAAACATGTTTTCTACACGTTTTAGGTGCTAAAACACGCGAAAAAGTGGCCGAAAATGGTTTTTTAGAGGACAACATATACTGTACTCCTGCCCAAAATTTTTTTTGCATAGAACTTGATGCCAATTTTTCGTTTTGTGATTTTTACATCTTGCTCTTGAACGATTTTGACTGAAATGTTATGCTTTGTTGAAAAATTTTTGCTTGCCTAAGTCCAAATTTTTTGCCTTGGCCTCCTGTGGTAGAAAACACCCGAAAAGCCGAAAAAAAGATTAAAGCCGGGATTAATCTCGAAAAGAAAAAAGCCGGCTTTTTAAACAACCCTAAGTGATAGTAAAACAAACAGAACTTGCCGTATATGCTGTATTAGACGCATACGTCGAAATTCAAAAAAAGTTATAAATGTTAAAGGGCCATGGTTTTTGGACGCATGTGCAAAATTTAAAAAAACAGCGTGTGCAAAATTTGAATTGGCGGGGACACTAGAGTTGGGATATTCGCACGAATATTGAAATGGTCGCGAATTTTTGCGCGAATGCTACAGTCAACCATCCTAATACAGTCAACTCACAGTCAACAATACAGTCAACCATCACAATACAGTCAACTCTTAGTCAACAATACAGTCAACCATCACAATACAGTCAATTCTTAGTCAACAATACAGTCAACCATCATAATACAGTCAACTCTTAGTCAAAAATACAGTTGTTTGAATGTTCGCACTGCGAACATTGCTCCCGAATATTCGGATTGGACGACCCTAAAGTGTACTCTTTTGAGTCATTTCGAACGACTCAAAAGAGAACAGTTCTAGACGAAAGAGAAGTGTCCCCCGCCAATTCAAATTTTGCACACCATGGTCCTTTAACAAGCCATAATTAAAATTATAACTGGTCCAAAAGTTCTGTTACAAACTTTACCAATTATTTTAAACTTAAAGATTTTCACACGTTATACCATCTAGCCCTGATCTCCTCTACAAAATGAGGTATCACACATACACTTTATTCATCAAAATGGCACTTTTCAATACATTTCTTGAGACGTTTTGGAAAGTTGTCAATGGTTTTGAATCATTTCTTGTGGAATCTCGTCCCATTCTTTCACCAGAGAGGCCTCAAAGCTTCGATCGACTTGTGTGGCTTAGAGCAGGCTTTTGACTGGAGGTACGGTCATACAAAGTAATCCATGACATTGAGATCCGAGAGTTGGGCGGCCAATCACCTTTGATAGCTGCATTGTCGCCCCAATGGGAGTCAACCTTGATGAAGTCGGGAAGTGTTCCTCGATCAGTTCTGGGTTTCCATAGCCCGATGTGAAGAGCTTGTACTTTGTATGACCGTACCTCAGTCAAAAGCCTGCTCTAAGCCACAAGTCGATCGAAGCTTGAAGGCCTCTGTGAAAGAAACGAGATTCCACAAGAATGATTCAAAAGCCATTGACAACTTTCCAAAACGTCTCAAGAATGTATTGAAGCAAATGGTGGCCATTTTGATGAATAAAGTGTATTGTGATACCTCATTTTTTAGAGGAGAGTCTAAAGATGGTATAACGTGAAAAATATTGCTTTAAAAGTTTAAAATAATTGGCTCAAGTTTGTAACAGAACTTTGACCACCTGAAAAATAACGAATATTATTTGCTATTTCATAGTTTTCAAGTTTAACTATATTGTCAGGATAATGACTGTAAAAAACAAAGTATTTACCAATTAAAAGAGTTAATAGGCCAAATCTTGTAATAAACAAAAACAAAGCAAATTATTCATATTTTATCCCAAATTTTCATTTTCAAAAATGCGTAGTTGTATAGCATGTGGAAATCTATATTGCGTGGTGCCTCCCTGCCTGTCAACCCCCTGAGAAGACAACAATTCCTGGAGCACCTGTGTCTCACCAAATACACTGAGTTTATAGCTCACAAGTAGGGGGAAGGCACATGCTTCTGGACCACTCTAACTCTGCTATATTATTTTTAGATGTTTCCTGTGCTTTGAACACTTCCATCCTGTAGATGTGTTGGAGGTGAATGGCGAGAAGAAGTTGCGTCACTGCCAGGTCGCTCCTATTCGGGTACCTACTTTTTAATTAAGACAAAGTTTTAGGGAAGTTACTGACTAAATTTGCTTGCTAAATTGCTTAATTGCTTTTTTTCGATTTTTTTATCAAAATTATCCATTTTATATGTAAATTATTTTACAATGTCAAAACACGATTTTTGCTTGGTTCCCCTTGTGGCTTGGGCTTGTCCATCAAAATGCCATCCACAAACCAGGAGCCCAATCAATTATTATAAGATACACTTTAGGTCATTTGGCTTGATCCCTATGCCAATTTTCGAATATTGTTTATCTTTGTAGCTTTTTATCTGCTCTTTTCAAACAAAATTTTTAGGAGTTAAATGAATAGGTAAAAGTGAAAAAGAGGATCAAATTTAAATGACTGAAAAATAGGACAAATTACTTAATTCTGTCGACTAATTCAAATTTGCTTTTAAATTAGGTTTTACGACTAATGGCTGAAATCTGGCGACTACTTTTCACAAAACTGATTTTTCAGTCATTTTTCAATTTTAGTGTTTTTTAAAGGCAAATCGTGGTCGTGAAACACAAAACGTTTAAAAGACATATCTTCCTTGCTCATCGACATACTTCTTGCTAAACCACTATTTCACAGCTGTTCAGCGCTGTCAATCTCTTGCATTGCATCTGTAAATTGTTTTTATGTGTTTCACGACCCCGATTTGCCCATAGAAAACACTAAAATTAAAAAATGACTGAAATAATCAGTTTGTGAAAATTAGTCGCCTGATTTCAGCCATTAGTCGCTAAATTTCAGCTACAGCCAAAAAAAATTCTGATTTTTTTAATTCGGCTTTGTGATTAGGATCCCTAAGAATATTTTAACTGCTAGACGGGAACAGCAAAATCTTACATTCAAATAGGTTACCGTAAATACTCTAATAAACGCCCCCTACAGTTAACTATTCTCAAATTTGTTTTGCTTTTTTAACCCCAACATTGTTTATTTTAACTGCTAGACGAACAGCAAAATCTACATTCAATAGTTACTGTAAATCTCTAATAAACGCCTTCTCTCAACTTTAACCCCAACATTTTATTTGTAACATGACAACTCATTTTGTAGATCTTTCCAAACTCTACAAAATGAGTTGTCATATTTTAAAAATAATCAATGTTGGGGTTAAAAAAGCAAACAAATTTGAGAATAGTTAACTGTAGGGGTTGGCCCGTTTATTAGACTATTTACGGTATTATATTAGGATGATGCATAATTAATGACCATTCAAATAGGCGCGAAGAATTCAATGTTTTTGGCGTAGTGTTTCTGTTCAATGGTTCACTTTGTTTGGTCACAAAATGGCTATAGGTCATTTGCGTCCTCAAAATATTTCTTTTGCTAAACTGCCTTATATGGGACCTGCTAAATCGACTTTTGACCACTTTTGAACTTATCAGGTCGTAATTAGTCTAAAAACATGTTATTTTCACGCGAACTATTATTTTAGAAAAATTATTTTTGTCGAGTTTCGATCATTTTATTTATCATTTATATAATTTTTCTAAAATAATAGTCCGCGTGAAAATAACATGTTTTTTAGACTAATCAGGACCTAATAAGTTCAAAAAAGTGGTCAAAAGTCGATTTTGAGGAGGTCCCATATAAGACATTCCGGCCTTTATTTTACGCCATCAAATTTATTTATTACGCCCTCATGGTCAATACTTATTTTCTGACTAAGACACTCTTTTTCCGACTAATTTTATAATTTTTTTTTATGATTTTGTCTTAACTTTTTTTATTTTTATCAATATCGATATAGCCTAGAATCTTAGCTTTCTAACAAACTATCAAACTCCACTAAACAATAGAGAACAATTTTCGAAATATAGAGATTTCGAGGTTGAGACAAAAGAACACTTATTTTTTCAAACCCCTAAATCTTTCCATTTATGAAATCCTTTACTTTAGTTTGATAGCTCATTAGAAAGCTGAGATTATGGGCTGCACAATAATGCTAGAAAAAATTATAAAATTAAGACAAAAACTCAAAGAAGTATGTAAATATAAAATTAGTCGAAAAAATGTCCATTTTATTTTGCCAATTTGGTACTTATTCCGTCTGTAACACCCCCCTCCTGAAGCTCAATTTTTTTTCAAATTTTGTTCACCGAAAATTGCATTCAATGTCATTTTATCTGCAATTTTTGCAAATTCGATTCAATTAACCTAAATATTCATAAAGTTTATGGTTATAAAAATATCGGCTCATTTTTTCTTCTCCTCAAATGAACGTGAGCGAGACTTTTTCATCTTTAGATATACAGTTAACTCCTCATTAACGTAAAAATCCACAAAATCGGTCCCAAATCAGGCAAGAAGGGTTTATGTGAGCGATTAGTGGTTTTATGGCTATAGCTTGCAAAATTTGTAGAAAAAATAGTATAAAAATTCCAAATTCTTTTTTAAATTGACCTTTAGGGGGTACAAATGGAATAAGTACCGCCAATTTTCTTCGAATTTTTTTTTCATTTTGAAACTAGTTTTTAACGCTATCATGTAGCTCTGAATATCGGCTTTCTAATAAGCTATCAAACTTCGCTGAATGAATTTGCAAGTGTAGATATTTGAAGGTTTTCAAACAATTTTGAAAAATTCGTCCATTCTTTTGAAACCTCTAAATATTTACATTTCTACATTCATTTAGCAAATTTTAATAGCTTGTTAGAAAGTCAAAATCCAAGGCTACACGTTAGTGTAAAATTTAAAAGAAAAATTGGACAAAAATTTTAAGAAAAATGGTAACATAAAATTTGAGGGCCTAATAAACAAATTTCAAGGTGTAAATGAGCATTTTGAGGGCGTAAATGAATTTTAGCCTCACAAAATTAGCCTACAAATATGCGTATTGCGAACCATATCCACATTCGCCACCTCATGCTTACCCACTTCGAAAAAGGCATGGCTGCCGATGAGTCCTGGATTGAGCTGAATAAAAATTTGTAGAAGAGAAATCAGTTATGGACAGTGCAAAAAATGGTTCGCCCGTTTCAAAGAGGGAGACACTAGCCTGGAGGACGCTGAAGGAAGGGGGCGGCCTTCTGAATTTGATGATGAAGCTTTATTGACAGCAATAGAGGAAAATGAGAGCCTGAGCACTCGAATGTTGGCCGAACAGTTCCAAGTCAGCAAATCAACAATTTCGAGGAGATTAAAACAACTTGGAAAAGTGAAGACGCTGGCTGGCTGGGTAACTGAGGGTCTGTCAGAGGAAAATAGAGTAGAAATTTTTTTATTTTAAAAATATTTTGAATGGCTCATTAATTATGCATCAACCAGGCATGTGCTAAAATGCCCCAGGCCGGGCCGAATTTTTTTTTTGGCCTGGGGTGGCCCGTCTTTCGCATAATCAACATATTTTACACAGTTAACGAATTTTACATAGTCAATGAGATTTTCATAGTCAACAAATCTTACATAGTTAACGAATTTTACATAGTCAATGAGATTTTCATAGTCAACAAATCTTACATAGTTAACGAATTTTACATAGTCAATGAGATTTTCATAGTCAACAAATCTTACATAGTTAACGAATTTTACATAGTCAATGAGATTTTCATAGTCAACAAATCTTACATAGTTAACGAATTTTACATAGTCAATGAGATTTTCATAGTCAACAAATCTTACATAGTCAAAACTTTTACATAGTCAATGAGATTTTCATAGTCAACAAATCTTACATAGTTAACGAATTTTACATAGTCAATGAGATTTTCATAGTCAACAAATCTTACATAGTCAAAACTTTTACATAGTCAATGAGATTTTCATAGTCAACAAATCTTACATAGTTAACGAATTTTACATAGTCAATGAGATTTTCATAGTCAACAAATATTACATAGTTAACGAATTTTACATAGTCAATGAGATTTTCATAGTCAACAAATCTCACATAGTTAACGAATTTTACATAGTCAACAAATTTTCCGGGCCAACCGTGACTTTTTCGGCCAGATCCGTGGGGGGTTGCCCCACCGGCATTAACCCAACAACTTACGTGAAATTTTTTAACAATGATTTTTACTATTTTATGACCACTATTCCCATTCCAGCTATCCAAGGCACTTCCAAACCCTAAGTTCGAAGAGAAGGTGAACAAATTGGCTAGTGCCCGTCTAGCCTGGTCTCAATCTCGAGTAGCTGACCAGGAAGATGATGATGATATAAGTGACGAAGATGAGGAAGAAGAAGAGAAGATCAAAACGGAGGATGAAACGTTAGTTTTACCTTTTTCACGGAAATTTTCATTTAAAAGCTGGTCCAATTTTCAAAAACCAGTCCTGAAAAAATGTAGCATGTCGATAGTGGGAATCGAACCCACAAGCTCTTTTTTCCAAAAATCCTTTTTTGAGAGAAATTTACGCTGAAACCATGGGGATTATAATTTGTTGCAGAGAATACACTCCCAACACATCCAGAGCATCAGCTAAGCAGAAGGCAAGAGAGCAAAGAAAAAAACAGGCCTTAGAAGCTCAGAGGTTGGAAGCCATTAAAGCCGCCAAGTTCAAAGGTATGCGCCCCAACAATGTCCAACCAATGACCCCAGTGCTTAATTGCCAACCTCCTGTTGGACCTCAAGGCAGATCACTGAAGTTGGGCAGACCTAGTGGTGGCTACTTTTTGGCAAGCCCAGCTACTACTGCATTTAGTAGCCAAGATGGTGGTCTTGTACTCAGTAAGTCTAATTATTGAGTCCAAATTCTATTTTGTCAAATAACCATTTGCAGACAGCAACATGTCGCAGTGCTTCCTGTGCTCTAAGGTGATCTCAAATGGAGTGAGTATCCCTCAGAATTCCTACTATCGCTCCATCTGGAGGGAAGGACTTCACCTGCATGGGTAGGCTCTAAATTCACAATTCCTATTCAACAAGTGTTTTCAGGTACTTGCCCAAGGCTGGT